>JBBPBX010000913.1:81515-99412 GCA_038048925.1 Garcialebias charrua | reverse complement strand
GAAGTCAGAAGACGTCTTATTTAAAATCATTTAATGTTTAGGCTAAATATAAAATGGATTATCTTAGACATTTATTTGTGCAGTACTGTAGTATGCACAGAAGATGTTTGCGCAGACTATTCTTGCTTCTCTGGATAACAGTCATGTGCACAACATTAGCTATCACTGTATGCTATGCTCATCCAACATTCACCTTTTGCACTTAGAAAAATATTGTCAAAGCCTTCATTTATATTTATGCCTTCTGTTTCTACCAATCATGGGTTGTTCAATTTTATAAACCTCCTGACCTGCTTGACAGTAATCAAGATGGGTGTATTTTTATTTTTAAATAGTTTTTTAAATAGCTGACAGATAGTACAGTAATATGATTCATATTATATAGAGAGGTAGGTCAACAAAATCAATAGCTTTGATGCCTCTATACATTAAATTATGTGCTTACTTACAAATGCTTATTTTTAGTTAATCCACTTACAGTATCACTGCATGTCTTTATTTTTTATGCACTGAACTGGTTTAGGAGCATTTAGGATCATTTTCTGAGAGCCTTTACTCTGATTGTGCTTATTTCAAGCAAGCTTTTGTTACATCAATTTTGCATGCTGGTTGTGTGAATACAGCATGGATAGATACTGTAGTTATTTTTCTCATCCATTACATTTTAGCCTGTCTTATGCAACAAATCTAAAGCCTGTTTTCATGTTATAGTGACAAAAATAATTTCTTCCGTGCAATTCTTAGTATTAAAATAGATTTTTGTCAACGGTCTTGATTCTTGCTACCAATTCTATGTTTATATTCCTGCTTTCTTTTTCTAAACAGCTAATCTGCAGGGATGTTGACGTGAATGTACAGTCCACAAACTATGAATTCATCCCTCCCATGGTTTCTTGTGAATCTCCCCTGGAGCGGGAGCTTTTTGTGACAAAAGAAGAGGTGGAAGAAACACACTTGGACTATCAGCAGGAGTCATGAATCTCCATCAAGTCCTTACAGGGGCTGTCAACCCAGGGGACAACTGTTTCTCTGTTGGGAACATCAACAATGTGCCTTTCACGGTAAGACATTTCAAGCTCTTGAAAAATGTCACTTTGAGCAATTAAGCTGTTCTGATTCTTCAGGCTTGACGCACCTAAATAGATTTTAGTTCATCCGTTCTAACATTGGAGCTCTACTGAGCTCCAATTTTAGAACAGAAAGCTGCAGTAGATCCTCTTCATTGCAGGTGTTTTTGATTAACGATAAAATAAAATAAAAATCCCCTCTGCTTCAACTGTAAGAAAGTCCTTTGTTACATTTATGAAACTTAAAACCATCAAAGCTGCTTTTAAAATCTGCATTTGTGTGAGTACTGTTAGCTTCTTTGAACGTTTTGATGCAGCTTTTTGGTTTTTGTAGGTTCTGAAGAATAACATTAACATTAATTAACCTGAAAACTTGACCAGATGGTGAGATTGGACAGTATTTACTCACAAGCGTTTTTCTTTTTTTGTCTGTGTGCCAAGCACACTCAGAGATACACAATCTGTAATAAAGAGAAATCGTGCTTCCTTATTTCCCTTTGTGAATGATTCTCTGTCGCAGTGGATCATAACTCGTGAGAATCTCTTTTTGAGAACCACAGAAATAGAACAGATATTATTTGTTCTTACTCCATGAGTGTCACATGTTTGCTTGTCAAATGCACTGACACTAGCTCCAGGACAAGTGGAGGTCAAATGACTCTCTTTGTGACATTCTCTCTGGATGCACCTTTGTGCCACTGTCAACCCACCACTTCTCGCTCTCTCTATTTTTTTTTGTTTTTGTTTTTTGTGATAGGCCTATGCATCTGGATGTGATGTGGTGATTTTGGGCAGTAACTTTGAACGGCTGCAGATCATCCCAGGGGCCAAACATGGGAACATCCAGGTGGGCTGTGTGAACTGCTCACCACAAAGTGGACAGGTAAGAATTCAGAGGTGTAACTTGGAGGTTTTTTATGATCCTTATTTGCAGAAATATTAAAATGTTTTTGTTGAACATTTGGTAAATAAAATGCCCTAAAACTCACAAAACGAAAACCTTGTTAGAAAAACTATAATAATAATAATAATAATAATAAATTCAATTTATACCACACTTTTCAAAAAATCTCAAAGTGCTAAATTAAATTCCATCCATCCATCCATCCATCCATCCATCCATCCATCCATCCATCCATCCATCCATCCATCCATCCATTACCTGCTTCTTCCATTTTGGATCATGGAGGTTGCTGGTGCCCATGTCCAGCAATCACTGTGCGAGGGGCGGGGTACACCCTGGACAGATCTCCAGTCCATCACAGGGACACATAGAGACAAACGAGATAAACTTCACTCTCTCTCTCACACCTAGGGATAATTTAGTTACCAATCAGTCTAATATGCATGTTTTCGGTCTGTGGGAGGAAACCGGAGCACCCGGAGAAAACCCACGCATGCATGGAGAGAACATGCAAACTCCACCCAGAAAGGCCCCCGGATCGGGATTTGAACCGACAACCCTCTCGAGGCAGCAGCTCTACCAGTTGCGCCACCGTACCGCCCAACTAAATGCCCATAAAGTACCCGTATTTTCCGGAATATAGGTTGCGGCTTTTTATCATTTTTGCATGCCCTGCGACCTATATTCAGGTGCGACCTATTTATGGCTTTTTATAAAATAAGCTGATTTGTAATCATTTATTAACAAAAATTAAACTGAGACACACTCTTACAATAATGTCAGCTAACAAATATATATTTTTAGGTGTTTATCCTGCTAAAATTATTCATTTATTAAAGAAAAGTTCAGCTCAGACACATATTTGCTATAATTTTTATCAAACAAATAATTGTTTTTAAGTGTTAATCTTCTTAAAAGCCTTGCTGTGCGCTCCTGTGGAAGAGACATTTGCAGCAGAGCTAAACACGGTCCACATTTTGACGTAGGTGCGACCTATATTCAGGTGCGACCTATACAGGTATATGGATTTTTCCAATTCTTTGGCAATAATTGGACAATGCGACCTATATTCAGGTGCGACCTATATTCCAGAAAATACGGTACTTGTTTTGTTTCTGAGTCAGTGGTTCACCAAGTATTCACTATGGACAGTCTTGTGCTGTGTGTAAACAATGAAGTATTCACGTAATACAATTGTGGTATTGTTGATTATTGCTGATAGCCAGGAAAGTCCTTCATTTGTATATCAGATTAATTTTTTACATTTTATTTTTACATAAAAAGGCTTTTTCTAGCTTGTTTGTGTTTAAATTATACACAATATAGTTTAAGTTTTTTTCCGTTTCTCTAAAGTACTTTAGCTTTTTGAGCTGTTGTTTAAACAGGAACAAAGCAAATGTTTTTTTGAGGCTAGTTTAGTTTATTTATTTATTTTTGCAAATTCTCATTAAAGCTAGCAGTAGCAGAACACGCAGCACAGAAAATACAGCTTTAAAAAGTTTGTAGCGCCTTGTTTTTAAACTGTGCTTTATTAATGAATTGCCTTGAAACTTGGATAATCATAGTGTATGGTTGAAGCTCAAGTCACCATTTAACCTTACATAACCAAAATATAATCATACATTTGAAGTGTTACAAAGTGCACTAAGCTGTCAGTTTTTCTTATTGCTACAGTCACGGAGTTTCCTGTTTGTGAAGTATAGACCTGCGGTTAAATGCTCAGGAGAAATCCAGGATTGCAACATCTTTGTAAATTGTACAATAAGAATAGTGAAGGCAGGACTCATCAGCAGTCTGGATTTATCGTGAAATTATGAAAACAGCAGACAGGCCTGCTGTGATTTGAATAAACAAGTGCTCGGCCCCCTCGTGATGTTTAATCCCATTCTTTTAGGTCAGAAGTTCTGACACAGGCCTCCAGCGTGCGCGAGCCTCTGTTTAGGAATGTTTGGCAACTTCACTTTCTTACACACTGCCTGCAGTAATATTTACTATGCTTTCAATTTACATGATACATCCAGTGTGTTAAGTGTTTGTTGAACTAAAGATGCTTTTTATGCAACATTTATCTGTTGCTTTAAAACAAGTTTTCTGAATTACAGTATTCTTTGTATTAAATCTTCATAATTTTGACACCTTCCTTAAATGCTTTGCATCAGTATTTCTTTCTAAATGTAAACAAATGTAGGGTAGCATAAATATGTTTTAAAATCTGAATTATAAAAACTTCAGTATTTCTTTCTAAATGTAAACAAATGTAGGGTAGCATAAATATGTTTTAAAATCTGAATTATAAAAACTTATAAAACAATCTAACAATTATTAACTACAGAGAAGGAAACTTTTTTTTTTAGTGCTGCACACAGAACAGACCAGCGTTATTAATTTCACACTACAGCTTGAGTTTCAATAATACTCAGTTCCTTTTGAGCACAAAGTACATCCCACTGGACTTTCTGTTAGAATTTGATTAAACATTTTAAGTTTAAATCCACATGGTTGACCCTAAACCAAGAGCATGTTTTTGTGTGTGTGTGTGCCTTTGTCTTGTCTTGAAGGATTTCCATGTGACTGTGGTTGGGCATGTGACCCCTTGTAAAGACATCATATGTGCACAATCAGTTAACATTCATGTGATTCACTCCTTCACTGTGCTTTCTCTCTGCCTGCCAGCTTTATTTTTTTTTACCTCATCAAAAGTACAGTGTGTGTATTGCCATAAAAATATCCATTTGCTCAGGTAAAAGTTATTAAAGAGGCTTTCTTGGAAAGCCATTAAGTATTTAACTCATTAAGTACAGTAATACGTTTTTCGTTCAGTGCAATTTTTGCCAGGCTGAAAATATTTAGGTTGGTTGAAAATGTTTTATACTGTACACATCTACTAATCAGAAATGGGCTGATCCTAGAGTAGGTTTTGCCGTTCTTAAAATATTTTTATGAACAAAACATTTTCCTAAATATATTTTGAAATGTGTGAGCGGGTCTTGAGATTTTGTTTAGCATGTACTTTTATTTTATTTTATTTAGAATGTGTATAGATCTCACGGTTTATGCATGTTTTTATTTTAGTTTTGTCTGAATTTAAAAAAAAAATATTGTTTCTTGTTTTTCTGCTAACAGATTGCAGCTTCCTATGGAAGCATAGTGTGTATCTTTGAGCCTGTTCAGCTGACGTGTCAAAAGGACACACCATTATCTGTAAGTATATTATCCATTGTCTCATGATAGTGTTAGAAATATTTGATACGGGTAAACAATCATGTACTGCTCAACCACACCTACCTAAATAGAGTGCGACATCAGAGTTTACCAGAAGGATGCAAATACAACTTGCTCAAGCTTCAGTTAATGTAATTAATTGTTTTTATTGTTAATGTTTATGCTTTTTGGGGAGCAAATATGTTTAAAAAGTCAAAACTGAACAACTCTCTGCTCATGGAGAGAAATAGCTTTTTTTTTTTTTAATGGTAAAAACTTTGCTGTTTTGAACACAGTCTGTGTTTGCAGAAGTTCCACTTTATCACACAGTTTCCATGAAAGCAGCTCTTGGCTCTTGTGCAATTTTTGACATTTGTAATCTACTAAAAAAGTTCAGCAAAAAAAACTTTTGCTGAACATCACGACTAAGTTTAGTTTAGTTTGTTATGCTTTAAACGTTGTTCTTATCCTATTTTTACAGAAACTGAACTGTCAGTGGCAGAAGACTGGTCAGTTTGTTTTAAAGTCTATGGTACAAAATTTGGCCTGGCACCCCACAGGTACTTTACAAATCTGTCTTAACACAGTGTTTGACTAATACTTTATTGTGGTTTCAGTTTATTCATCTGTTTTACCAGGATTTGTTTTTAAGAAATATGAAAGAGGGCTTGTGTCTGTGTCGGTGTCTGCAGGCAGTACTCTGTTAACGGGCTCCAGCAGCCTCCAGCTGTGGTCCAATGCTGATGATGGAAAAGATGAAGGTGGAGAAAGGAGAGAGCAGACAGAAACACCCAAACAAAGCGCTCATTCTACCTGGAGGTGTATCTGGCAGAGCAAGTAAGAACTGCCAATAGAAAAATCTATCAAACGATAAAAGATGAATTGTGTTGAATTATTTTTCCTAACAAGAAATGTAGGATTAGGTAAAATCAGTTAACATACTTCTTTGTGGTATTTTTGTACAGTTTTCATAATTTGTTTCAACATATCGTACTTTTTTTTTTTTCTCATTACGAAATTTTAATCTGAAGAATCCGACTTATTGAAATTTTCTTCTTGTTGTGTGTTCTGTTGTTCTGCGTTTTCTCTCCTAAGGACTGCATCTTCCGTTAGTTTCATGCAGTTCTCTCCTGATGGGGAATTCTTTGCCACTGCTGGACATGTAAGGCGTTTACTAAGACCTGCTGTAAACCTGTATAGATGTTTTAAGGACAAGTCAATGCTTTACATTAGGATAGCAAAACCTTAAAACATATCATCTATATTTCTGTTTCCATGTCTGCTTTTCAGGATGACTGCCTGGTGAAGGTTTGGTACAACACTAACAAGTGGAAGTCATGCATTGCCAGACTGTTCACACCTCCAGATGGCAGTGTGAGTTTACAGGGAGAACTGGCCTTTTCCTTTGTCTACCTGGCCCATCCTCGCTCTGTCACTGGTTTCTCTTGGAGGAAAACAAGCAAATACATGCCTCGGTATGAATACGGTCACACCATTGTTTCTACTGCCACAAACAAATGTCTATCTTCGCTGGTAGTTTTAATAGAACCTATGCAACTTTACAATAAAAACAATAAGAAAATGGAGCAACTTTACAATAAAAACAATAAGAAAATGGATGAAAAATGACAATCTTTTGACATAACTTGCTGTTTAACATAAATTACATGAAGGGTATTTTGCTGTTCATTTACCCACATATTGAATTATGTTAGAATAACTAGTTAAATACTGTTAATTGTGTAACGGATTTGTTTAAAAAAAACTTTTTATACTGTAACACAAATCGTAAAACAGAGTTTAAAAACAACAACAACCAGAAATCCATCTGATTACTG
The DNA here is from genome assembly GCA_038048925.1 of Garcialebias charrua. Lineage (NCBI taxonomy): Eukaryota > Metazoa > Chordata > Actinopteri > Cyprinodontiformes > Rivulidae > Garcialebias > Garcialebias charrua. The sequence goes on along the minus strand of JBBPBX010000913.1, from coordinate 92,402 downwards.
GTACATGCTTTACTTTGAAACGGTTTGATGACATCACCTTTTTTGTGCTGCTGTAAAGGGTTGAATTGGCAAGCAAATGCAATATTATAACATCACCCAAGTTTTTAACTTTGTACTCTGAATGTTGCAACAGTTTATATTTTCGCTTTCATTTTTTTGTGTCATTGTGTAACTTTTATATGAAGAACTACCGGTAGATGCTTTACAGTAATTCCCCCACCCCTCCAATTGTTTGTTGTTCTTCTACTTTTTGACTTTTGTCATGAGCGTTAATGTCAACTAAACTGTCAGCGTTAACGGAAAATGTTCAGAACTTTTCAATAGACCTCTGTTTTAACTTTTTGGTGTTTTATTCCTTTTTTCCTCTTATTTTTCCTAAAAGCGGCGCAGTTTGTAATGTCCTGCTCACCTGCTGTAAGGACAGCGTTTGTCGCCTCTGGGCAGAGACCTTGTTGCCAGGTGACAGCCTCATCTCTGGTTACCCTGACAACTACTCATATGACCAGAATGGTGAAACAATCAGATGTGATGGGAAGACACACGGGATGACACCACAAGAAGTATGTGACTCACATAAAACTAATAAAATAAACGTTTTTATAGCCTATAATTTTATATTTATACATGTTTCAGGTTATAAAATCTAAACTTATTGACAATTTGTTTAAAAAATTTTTTGCATCAGCCATCGAAAAACTGATCAGTTCATCACTCGTTTTAAGTGAAGCACATTGTAGCCGACAGCTTAAGGCCGAGATACAGTGAAGCAGACTCCGTATACGCGCGTATACGGACGTATACGCGCGTATACGGAGCGGCTGCTTCACTTCAGCTGACTCCAGCTCAGACGTTCTCCTTGTTGTAATATGAGCTGCTGCACACGAAGGGGACAACTGAGCACGCTGATTGGTCACTTTGACACGCCTACTGAGTTGATTGACAGCGCTCAGTCAGCTGCCTGAATGTGAAACCTAGTTGAAAGTGAAACCTTCAACATGAGCAGCTCGCTCAGACTTCTGCGGAACTTCTGATGCGCTGTTTCTACTATATATGTTATAAAAAGTTCTCTCAGAAATAAAAATAATAACAGGGAGCGCTTTTCCTGCAGCACACAGCCCACCAGGGGATATTAAAACATCGCGCACCAAGGTAGGACCTGAATTCATTCATTTCAATCATCGAGTGAACGGAGGAAGAAGCGGTTACTTGACTTTAGGCAAAAAAACAAAAGAAAAGGCCCGATCAGCGATAAAGAAGGGGAATTTATTTCATTTGTGTAACATACAAAACAGTCCGGCGCCGGGAAGTTTATGGTCAGACACCGCGTATCGCGCACGCGGATCGCGTATGCGTAGTAAAAAAATACCTTTGCGCGTACTTGCCCTGAGGGGCTACGCGGGGCTACGCTGCGTACGGGGCATACGTACGCTGCGTATTGGCGTATCGTGAGGACGCTCGAGTGTATCTCGCCCTTCAATCGTTGCAGGCCCCCAAAACAATACTAACACATTTAGCTTTGGACATTTAATATGGTTATAGGTCTCACTATGCCTTATAGAGCTCAGGACACATCAGATTACAGGAGAAATAGGTATGCAAATTATTTTTTGCATGCCTTGAGGACAGTGTGGAGGAGTTATGGTGTGGAATTATTCATTACAAATCAGACAGTGCTAGATGATTTGGTCCAATTTAAATCTAAGGTGAATTATTTTTGTTTTAAATCGCAAAAGTTGAACAATACAGAAAGAGGCCTGTTTTTATTGCCTACTGCCATGAAAGGTGGTTGATTATGTAATTACCTGTCTCTTCATGTTTTGTCTGTGAGCAAAATATCTTATGAAGGATTGATGGATGGAGTTTCATGAAACTAAATTAGTTTGTTTATTATTCGGAAAAACTTCTAAACCTTTATGCCATGGATTTTCATGAAACACAAATTAATAATTGGATGTTCATCTGCAATTAATTATTTTTGGAGTGAATCCAGATTAAAAAATTTGCAACAGCTCATCCATCTTAGCAAAAACAAAATTACCAAAATTTGGCCTTTATATACACACACACACACTAGGGCTGAATATATATACACACACACACACACACTAGGGCTGAACAATTAATTGCATTTGCAATAAAATCGCAATATGATAAAACGAGATTTTCTAATCTCGAAGGCTGCAATTTGATTGGTCACATGACCTGGTTAAGTGACTTGTGAGTGAGTGGAGCAAACCAGAGCAGAGAGCAGGAGAAGTCAACACTGCGCTTTAACCAGTTGCACAATGAAGTCAGGCTCGACAGAAGCTGATAAATCTGAAAGTTTGGTACCAAAGAGGGGCAGCACGTGCGTTGATGGCTATAAAAAAACAAGACGCTGTGCGTGAGGTTTTTTTTTTTTTTACATCTAAAAGATTTAATAAGAACAGATACTAGTTTATTTTGTGTTCACTGAGTTTGAATTCCCAGAAAATAACGAGTTGGTTAAAGCAGATTCTCTTTATGTTTTTTGCACTTTATTTTTTATGATGTTACTGGCTGGAAAGCAGTAAGTTTAAATTTTTATATCAATTTTTTTATATTTATTAACTGTCATGTGAAGTTCAGACAGTAGTTAGGAAGTTCACTTAACATGTTTACTATTATGTTTATGAAACAAGAAAAAATAGAAATGGTGAAAAGAAAAGGCATAGATTTGTTTGCTTTATTGTAATCTCTGCTTTAAATAAATCTGACCTTGTTTATTATAAAACAGATTGATTTATTGCTTCTGTTTGTTGAAAAATACTTGAAGATATTTTTTTTTAAATCGCGTTTTAAATCGCAATCGCAATTTATAGAAAAAAAATTGCAATTAGATTATTTTCCAAAATCGTTCAGCCCTAACACACACACACGCACACACAGTATATACTTTAAAAAAAATATATATATATCGAGTTAATGTTTGGTGTGGTGGTAGCTGAAAGTCATCTCCAACACATACTCTGAACATAAGCACATTATGTAAGATCTTTTTAAGAATTTGGCATGCAAGGTGGTGAGTGATATGATTTCCTTCAAGAAGTAATCCTTTTTATCAAACTTCGTTTTAAGTGAAATGGAAAGTAGCTACATTTTAGGTCTGTCACATTAAACTTACCTATTAAAACATGTAGCAGAATTATAATGCATTTACCATTCAAGCTTAAAGGTGCAATATGTAATTTCTGGAACACGCTGGAACTTAGGAAAATTTTGAACAGAGACACGTTTCTGGTCCCTCCCCCTCAGAGCCATATATGACTCTGCTCCCTCTTGCTCTCGGTGAAATTCAGCTCTGCTTCCGAATGCTCCGCCTCCGCTGCATGTCCTGTCAGCCGCTGCGAAGTTCTGTGATTATATGTTAATAAAACGTTCTAAAAAATAAAATAAAATCAGGGAGCGTTGGTCCAGCACACCAGAACACCATGAAATCTGCAGAACAGCCACGTTGGACATGAGTTTAAAGGTTCAGTCTGCAGTTTCTGTAGAACTGCAGCACTTAGAAAAAATTTCAACAGGCAAAGCATTCTGATCCCTCCCCCTCAGAGCCATATATGGCTCTGCTCTCCCATGGTCTGCTGAAATTCAAATTCAAGCTCTGTTTTTATTGGCTGATTCAAATTCAAGCTCTGTTTTTATTGGCTGGTTAATGGCGGGTCACTTTTTCTTTTTAGAAATGCCTATTTACCACCTGGAGAAGCAAGGGGACAATATTTTTTTTTTTCAGAGATTACCTCTCTAACATCAGTCTAGTGACAGAGTGAAGAAATATGTTAAAAATATATTGTTAGAAAAGTTACATATAGCAGCTCGTGACAAATTCATTCATTTCCTCAATGTTTCTGTCATGAGTCAGTGGAGGATGAAGCGATCACTTGACTTTTGGCAAAAAAACAAAAGAAAAGTCCAGATCAGGGATGAAGAAGGGGAATTTAATACATTTGTGTCACATACAAAACAGTTTTGCATCGCTTTGCAATACTTTGAACGAGAACCTGCGCGGCCGCTGCGGGCTGGGACAGGCGGGGGCGTGGGTTAGGAGCGTGAGAAGTGAGAAGCTCTGTTTTTATTGGCTGGTTAAAAACTCTGTTTTTATTGGCTGGTTAACGGCGGGTCACTGTGGCTTTTTAGAAATGCTTTTAGAGAAGCAAGGGGACTATAGTTTTTTTCAGAGATTACTTTGTCTAACATCAGTCTGTCAGGAGATAGTGACAGAGTGAAGAAATGTGTTAAAAATATATTTTTTAGAAAACTTACAGACTGCAGTTTTAATGAAATGTGCTTACCGGTATAACTTTTTAAGTGTGGTAACGTACATTTAAGAGTCCAAAAATGTGCATGTTAGGTGACCGTCAGTTCCAGGCCTTCCTTTTTAAAAGAGATCTGGGATCTTAATGTACAAGCCCAAAACCAGAAAAGTTGGCACGTTGTGGAAATCGCAAATAAAAACAGAATACAATGACTTGCAAATCTTTTTCAACCTATATTCAATTGAACACACTGCAAAGACCACATACTTAACGTTCGAACCGGTAAACTTTGTTATTTTTTGCAATTATTAGCTCATTTGGAATTTGATGCCTGCAACATGTTTCAAAAAAGCTGGCACAAGTGACAAAGAAGACAGAGAAATTTGAGGAATGCTCATCAAACACTTATTTGGAATATCCCACAGGTGAACATGCAAATTGGGAACAAGTGGGTGCCATGATTGGGTATAAAAGCAGCTTCCTTGACATGCTCAGTCATCCACATACAAGCCCAAAACCAGAAAAGTTGGCACGTTGTGGAAATCGCAAATAAAAACAGAATACAATGACTTGCAAATCTTTTTCAACCTATATTCAATTGAACACACTGCAAAGACCACATACTTAACGTTCGAACTGGTAAACTTTGTTATTTTTTGCAATTATTAGCTCATTTGGAATTTGATGCCTGCAACATGTTTCAAAAAAGCTGGCACAAGTGACAAAGAAGACAGAGAAATTTGAGGAATGCTCATCAAACACTTATTTGGAATATCCCACAGGTGAACATGCAAATTGGGAACAGGTGGGTGCCATGATTGGGTATAAAAGCAGCTTCCTTGACATGCTCAGTCATCCACATAGAAGGATGGGGCGAGGGTCACCACTCTGTGAACAAATGCGTGGGCAAATTGTCGAACAGTTCAAGAACAACTTTTCTCAACGAGCTATTGCAAGGAATTTAGGAATTTCACCATCTACGGTCCGTAATATCATCAAAAGGTTCAGAGAATCTGGAGAAATCACTACACGTAAGGGGCAAGGCCGAAAACCAACATTGAATGCCCGTGACCTTCGATCCCTCAGGCGGTACTGCATCAAAAACCGACATCAGTGTGTAAAAGATATCACCACATGGGCTCAGGAATACTTCAGAAAACCACTGTCAGTAACTACAGTTCGTCGCTACATCTGTAAGTGCAAGTTAAAGCTCTACTATGCAAAGCAAAAGCCATTCATCAACAAGATCCAGAAACGCCGCCGGCTTTGCTGGGCCCGAGCTCATCTGAGATGGACTGATGCAAAGTGGAAAAGTGTTCTGTGGTCTGATGAGTCCACATTTCAAATTGTCTTTGGAAACTGTGGACGTCGTGTCTTACGGACCAAAGAGGAAAAGAACCATCAGGACTGTTATAGGCGCAAAGTTCAAAAGCCAGCATCTGTGATGGTATGGGGGTGCATTAGTGCCCAAGGCATGGGTAACTTACACATCTGTGAAGGCACCATTAATGCTGAAAGGTACATACAGGTTTTGGAGCAACATATGCTGCCATCCAAGCGACGTCTTTTTCATGGACGCCCCAGCTTATTTCAGCAAGACAATGCCAAGCCACATTCTGCACGTGTTACAACAGCGTGGCTTCGTAGCAAAAGAGTGCGGGTCCTCCCCTGGCCTGCCTGCAGTCCAGACCTGTCCCCCATTGAAAATGTGTGGCGCATTATGAAACGTAAAATACGACAACGGAGACCCCGGACTGTTGAACAACTTAAGCTGTACATCAAGCAAGAATGGGGAAGAATTCCACCTGAAAAGCTTCAAAAATTGGTCTCCTCAGTTCCCAAACGTTTACTGAGTGTTGTTAAAAGGAAAGGCGATGTAACACAGTGGTAAATATGTCCCTGTGCCAACTTTTTTGCAATGTGTTGCTGCCATTGAATTCTAAGTTAATGGTTATTTGCAAAACAAAATAAAGTTTCTCCGTTCGAACATTAAATATATTGTCTTTGCATTCTATTCAGTTGAATATGGGTTGAAAAAGATTTGCAAGTCATTGTATTCTGTTTTTATTTGCGATTTGCACAACGTGCCAACTTTTCTGGTTTTGGGCTTGTAGAAGGATGGGGCGAGGGTCACCACTCTGTGAACAAATGCGTGGGCAAATTGTCGAACAGTTCAAGAACAACTTTTCTCAACGAGCTATTGCAAGGAATTTAGGAATTTCACCATCTACGGTCCGTAATATCATCAAAAGGTTCAGAGAATCTGGAGAAATCACTACACGTAAGGGGCAAGGCCGAAAACCAACATTGAATGCCCGTGACCTTCGATCCCTCAGGCGGTACTGCATCAAAAACCGACATCAGTGTGTAAAAGATATCACCACATGGGCTCAGGAATACTTCAGAAAACCACTGTCAGTAACTACAGTTCGTCGCTACATCTGTAAGTGCAAGTTAAAGCTCTACTATGCAAAGCAAAAGCCATTCATCAACAAGATCCAGAAACGCCGCCGGCTTTGCTGGGCCCGAGCTCATCTGAGATGGACTGATGCAAAGTGGAAAAGTGTTCTGTGGTCTGATGAGTCCACATTTCAAATTGTCTTTGGAAACTGTGGACGTCGTGTCTTACGGACCAAAGAGGAAAAGAACCATCAGGACTGTTATAGGCGCAAAGTTCAAAAGCCAGCATCTGTGATGGTATGGGGGTGCATTAGTGCCCAAGGCATGGGTAACTTACACATCTGTGAAGGCACCATTAATGCTGAAAGGTACATACAGGTTTTGGAGCAACATATGCTGCCATCCAAGCGACGTCTTTTTCATGGACGCCCCAGCTTATTTCAGCAAGACAATGCCAAGCCACATTCTGCACGTGTTACAACAGCGTGGCTTCGTAGCAAAAGAGTGCGGGTCCTCCCCTGGCCTGCCTGCAGTCCAGACCTGTCCCCCATTGAAAATGTGTGGCGCATTATGAAACGTAAAATACGACAACGGAGACCCCGGACTGTTGAACAACTTAAGCTGTACATCAAGCAAGAATGGGGAAGAATTCCACCTGAAAAGCTTCAAAAATTGGTCTCCTCAGTTCCCAAACGTTTACTGAGTGTTGTTAAAAGGAAAGGCGATGTAACACAGTGGTAAATATGTCCCTGTGCCAACTTTTTTGCAATGTGTTGCTGCCATTGAATTCTAAGTTAATGGTTATTTGCAAAACAAAATAAAGTTTCTCCGTTCGAACATTAAATATATTGTCTTTGCATTCTATTCAGTTGAATATGGGTTGAAAAAGATTTGCAAGTCATTGTATTCTGTTTTTATTTGCGATTTGCACAACGTGCCAACTTTTCTGGTTTTGGGCTTGTAATTTGCCTGGTTAAATAAAGATTTAATAAAAAAATTTACTATTTAAAAAAATAGCTAACTCAATTTTTTTGTTTCTCTAGAGACGTATACTGTAATTGTTTTATTTTTTCACTGAAGGGTTAGAAGTTTTCCCTAATAAATATGCTATTTGAGAATATCCCATCACAGTCTAAAATATATATTTAGATAAAGTTTTTTTTTCTCCCTTGTGTACAGAGTTGTATTTCACATTCATGCTCTGTAAATTTACTCACAAATACAGTATCATGGATTCTTATTGAAAGACTTTGCTACTTGTGTCAGAATTGCAGAAAACATTGTGCTTACATATGCACCATCAATTGGTGATTGAGCAATCTTGATGACACTGCAGTTTTTTTTTTTTTTGAGCATTCACGCTTGTTCAAAATATATTGGTGTTGTTGCTCATCAACAAATTTAGGTACAAACACGGTGCTTTAATAAGGCTAAACTGACCCTTTGCTGTTGTCTGTAACTCAGCTAAACCTTTTTATGCCTTCATTCTTTAAATACTAAACTGGGTGCTTAATCAAAATTTTGGTAAAATATCAGGAACATTTAGTGCCCATTCCAAAAAAAAAGCAAACACCAGCTAACCAAAACAGAAGTGCACACCTTGAGTAAAGAGAGCAGATGGAATTGTAAGTGTTGTTGGATTACACATTGATTATTTAACTTTGTTGCTTCTGCAGTTGCTATTCACTGAAATTTAAGTTGTTAAATTTTTTTGAATAAATAATTTAAATTATATAATTTTTTTCTGTCAACAGTTTAGTTTTCAAGAATCATGGCATTCCTCCTTGAATCGAGACGTTCCCCAGCCGTCAATGACCAGCTGCCTGCTTCACCATCAGAGCCAACACCATAACCACAAGAGAGGCAACAGAGGACCGCCCAACGCTAATGCTCTCTGCCACTTCCACATCGCTGCCAGCATCAACCCTGCCACAGGTCAGACTCAAACATATATGTGTTTGTATATGTGTTTATTCACTTCAGCAGATTTGAACTACAAGATTTCTCTTAAAAAATAAAAAATAAATTGGGAACACATACTGCATATCAACATTATTCAGACTGAATAAAATCAGTTGGGGGTCAGAGGGTTTCACTTGTGTTTCTTATCACAGAAAGTATAATTAATTTTAAAGATTGCCGGAGGCTGTTTTTGTAATGTCGCAGGGAGCTTTTGTGCTCGGGGCTGCTCTCAGTAGCTGTAAACGTTTTGTTTTTGCTCTTGTCTGTTTTTTTTTTTTTTGTGGGGCAGCTTAATTCGACCTGAATTAGTACAAACTCATGTAGATTTTTTTCAGGCTCGAGGCTTGACATCTTGCGTTGCTGTATTTATATGCTTAAATTCTTTAACAGTAGAATACTACATGCCATGTAGACATCATTATACCGGTAGTTAAAGTACAGTTTTTTTTGTCCTGAATTTGTTTTCTTTTGTGTATCAGTAGTTTTTATTTATTTTTATTTGCTATTCTTTTAAATATGTTTCACTTTAATGTTCTCTTTGCACAGACATTCCTTTACTTCCCTCCATCTCTTCTCTTAACACTGTGGATGATGATGAACCTGGAGGTCTGTTTACGGTCCATTGGCTCAACAACAAAGAGCTTCAGTTCACTTTAGCCATGGAGGTCTATTTAGAGCAGATCAGGGGCAGTTTAGAACAAAGAAACGAAAGCTCCAATGAAGGTACAGACAAATGCTTTGTATCATCAAGCTTTAAAGGTCCACTGACATGATTTTTTTACTATTCATAAAATTGCTCAATATATATATATTTTATCATTTAAATATGTTTGTTTTTGCAAACAAAATGATAAATCACTTTAATTTTGCTTTAAAAGTGATTTTTTATTTTTTATTGATTATTTTTTACATTTTTGGGCGCTAGTGGCCTTTATTGGAGAGGGAGAAACGGTAGAGAGGGGGGAGACACCACAGAAAGAAGCTCGTCGGGTCTGGGACGTGAACCCGCGACGCCTGTGGAGAGGCTCAGCCTCAAGCATATGTGCCGCCCGCTTATCCCCTGCGCCAAAGCGGCGGCACATTAAAAGTGATTTTGAACTTCAATCCGTGTTTAATCATGGGAAATCCGATTACACGCGAACGCACCATCTGTGACGTAGTGAGAGGCAGAGGGCTCTGGTCTCTTTAATAGCGGACAATTTAAAACCCGACAAATTTATCAATCTATGTGAAGATTTGAGCTATTTGTCTTCATTTTGGGAAGCAGAAAATAGTTTGGGTGATGGAACAAGAAACAACAGGATCTAATTTAGGTCTGATGCTGTATCAGACTTACCTTCATGTCGAGCTGCTCATACCCGCGCACTGTGACAAGCCCAGAGCTCTGCCCGGTGTTACGTCACAGATGGTGCGTTCGCGTGTAATCGGATTTCCCATGATTAAACACGGCTTGAAGTTCAAAATCACTTTTAAAGCAAAATTAAAGTGATTTATCATTTTGTTTGCAAAAACGAACATATTTAAATGATAAAAGATATATATTTTGAGCAATTTTATGAAAATTAAAAAATCATGTCAGTGGGGCTTTAACTCTTGATTTGCTTCTGCTAATATTCTGTTTATTCCTGTCAAACATTGGACATGTTCTATTTTGGTTTGCAAAATTTTTTTTAGAGCTTGAAGATGAAGAAAACTCAGATGAAGAAGACAGCAGGCCAGTTGACCTCCATGGGGATGATGGGCTTCCTGTAGCAGCTGTGGAGCATCAGGTGGACGTTTTGATAGAGGAGTGGAATAAAGCAGCTGACATGTTGTTCAGCATACATCCCATTGATGGCTCTTTGTTAGTCTGGCATGTTGACTGGTTAGATGAATTTCAACCAGGCATGTTCAGGCAAGCTCAGGTACTTCACTGTTAATGCAATTTCTGTTTATTTATTAGTTTTTACAAATATATGCTGTTTATTTCAATACAGGTGCCTTTTCTTTGTAGTTAAGATATACTGTAATCATTCATTAGGCTTAATTAAGGCATCTAAAAGACTCATTTGTTAACATTAGAATTAGGGATGCACAATATAATCGGCATGGTATCGGTATTGCGGTTGATAAGCGGAAGAAGATGGATGGATGGATGGATAGTGATAAAATTAACTACAGTATAGGGCATCGGCCATTCCATCAAAATAACTCGTCAATTAATAAAGGGCTATGTATGTATATATGTATGTATGTATGTATGTGTATATAT
>JBBPBX010000913.1:70580-80822 GCA_038048925.1 Garcialebias charrua | reverse complement strand
TATATATATATAGAGAGAGAAAGCTATGTAGTCTCTATAAGTAGGTATGGGGGAAAAACATTGGTATTGGTATCGGTTATCGGCCAAATAAGTTTTAACATATCGGCATATCGGATATCGGCCAAAAATCCAATATCTTGCATCCTACCTGGAATAATTAGGCCAGGCTGTTATGGGTTGAAACCGAAAATAGCTTAGTTTTATCCATGCATCCATCCATTTTCTTCCGCTTATCTGGGGTCGGGTCGCGGGGGTAGCAGCCTAAGTAGGGAGGCCCAGACTTCCCTCTCCCCAGCCACTTGGAGCAGCTCCTCTGGGGGAATCCCAAGGCGTTCCCAGGCCAGCCGAGAAACATAGTCCCTCCAGCGTGTCCTGGGTCTTCCTCTGGGTCTCCTCCCGGTGGGACATGCCCGGAACACCTCACCAGGGAGGCGTCCAGGAGGCATCCTAACCAGATGCCCGAGCCACCTCAACTGGCTCCTCTCGATGTGGAGAAGCAGCGGCTCTACTCCGAGTCCCTCCCGGATGACTGAGCTTCTCACCCTATCTCTAAGGGAGAGTCCAGCCACCCTGCGGAGAAAACTCATTTCAGCCGCTTGTATCCGAGATCTTGTTCTTTCGGTCACAACCCAAAGCTCATGACCATAGATGAGGGTGGGAACGTAGATCGATCGGTAAATTGAGAGCTTTGCCTTTTGACTCAGCTCTCTCTTCACCACGACAGACCGGTACAGCACCCGCTTCACTGCGGACGCTGCACCTATCCGCCTATCGATCTCACGCTCCAGTTTTCCCTCATTCGTGAACAAGACCCCGAGATACTTAAACTCCTCCACTTGGGGCAGGACCTCCTCCCCGACCCGGAGAAGGCATGCTACCCTTTTCCGGCTCAAGACCATGGCCTCGGATTTGGAGGAACTGATCCTCATCCCGGCCGCATCACATTCAGCTGCAAACCGCTCCAGCGAAAGCTGTAGATCACGAGCTGATGAAGCCAATAGGACCACATCATCTGCAAAAAACAGAGAAGCGATTCTAAGGCCACCAAAACGGATCCTCTCAACACCTTGGCTGCGCCTAGAAATTCTGTCCATAAAAGTTATGAACAGAATCGGTGACAAAGGGCAACCTTGGCGGAGTCCAACTCTCACCGGAAACGAGCCTGACTTACTGCCGGCAATGCGGACCAAGCTCTGACACCGGTCGTACAGGGACCTAACAGCCCATATCAAAGGGCCTGGTACCCCATACTCCCGGAGTACCCCCCACAGAACCCCCCGAGGGACGCGGTCGAATGCCTTCTCCAAGTCCACAAAGCACATGTAAACTGGTTGGGCAAACTCCCACGCACCCTCCAGGACCCTGCTGAGGGTGTAGAGCTGGTCCAGTGTTCCACGACCAGCACGAAAACCACACTGCTCCTCCTGAATCCGAGGTTCGACTATCCGACGGACCCTCCTCTCCAGAACCCCTGAATAGACCTTACCAGGGAGGCTTAAGAGTGTGATCCCCCTATAGTTGGAACACACCCTCTTAGTTTTAGAGAAATAAAATTATTTTTGAATATAGCTTTTTTTTTTTACATATGTGTAACAGAAAGAAAAGACTCTCTCTCCAGTCTTCGTTCCTGTCAGTGTTGCTTGGTTTTTGTTTAGTTTAGTAACGAGCCTTTTCAGTTGAGATGAGAAAAATTTCCGCTCTTTATTTCAACCTTTGTTTTATAAAAGTGTTACTTCCACTTGTGAATTATTCACATGATATATTTGGACATTGAATAACTTCATTTAAACATTTATTCTTTGGGTTTGAAGTTTTAATTTGTACATATTGCATAATTGTGATGTCTTTTTTTTTTTCAGGTGTCATTTGTGTCCCGTATCCCTGTAGCATTCCCTACAGGGGATGCCATCTCCCTGAGCCACAGTGTGGTTATGTATGCTTGCAACAAGAACGTGGATTTAGCCATCCAACACGATAGACAGCGGCCACCTGGGACCTCATTGTCTCGAACCAAATCTGCTCTAATAAGCTATGGAAGTCAAGGAAAAGTTGCACCCAGTAGCAGTCTTCGGCTAAGCATTTTTACCCCTAACGTCCTTATGATATCCAAACATGATGATGGCTCGCTGAATCAGTGGGCAGTCGGTTTTGCAGAGGACTCTGCCTTTTCCACTGTGCTCAGTGTTTCCCACAAATCACGCTACTGTGGTCACCGTTTCCACCTCAATGACTTGGCCTGTCACTCCTTACTTCCTCTCCTCCTCACCACCTCGCATCACAATGCCTTGAGGACGCCAGAGGCAGAAGGCATCCGGACTCCTCCACAGGCCTACTCCCGTTCCACGTCTCTGGCACGTGGGTCACGGCACTCCCGAGTGTCCCTGGGCAGGGTTTCTCAAGATCCCAATGCCATCTACAGTGAGCTAATTTTATGGCGAGTAGACCCTGTTGGTCCACTGTCTTTGTCAGGCGGAGTCTCAGAACTTGCTAGGATAAATTCACTTCATGCATCAGCATTTGCAAATGTAGCCTGGCTGCCGACGCTCATTCCTAGCAGCTGTTTAGGTGAGTAAAAATTATTTTATTGTTTTAACATCACTGGGTTTTTATCTGTGTTCTATAAATGGCAACAATAGAACTCAATATATCCATCCATCCATTATCTTCTTTACACGCTTCTTTCTATTGGGGTCACATGGGTCACCAGTGCCCCTATCCAGCCATCACTGTGTGAGAGTTAGGGGGCACCTGGACAAGTCTCCAGTCCATCACAGGGACACACGGAGACAAACGAGACAACCAACCATTCACTCTCTCACTCACACATAGGGACAATTTAGTTGCCAATCAGCCTAACATACACTTATAGGTTGTGATCTTTAATAATTGCAGAAATTTATAGTTTGTTGTTTTTGATGTACTGGATCTGTTATCTGTATTTACCTTTTAGGTGTGTACTGTAACTCCCCGAGCGCATGTTTTGTGGCAAGCGATGGCAAGTCACTCAGACTCTATCAGGCTGTTATTGAGGCTAAGAAACTCCTGAGCGAGCTCTCCAATCCCGAGATATCTGTGAGTGATTCATTTGGTGATGCAGACAAACAAATGTTATAGTTGCTGTGCACTGAAATCAAGTTCACTATTTAACACTATATACATTTCTTTCACAGCACCTCTTTTGGAAAATTTATGTCTCTAATACATGACTTATACTTAATTGTAAACGATATGTGGTAAATCAGCTCAAGAGCTTGGTTTGACACACAAGTGTTTGTTTTATTTGAACATACACAATGAAAACTGAGCTGCTTGCTTGTCTCCATCAGGAAAAACTAGATTTTTAGTATTTTACTTTAGTTGTGCTTAATAACAAATGCTAATGATTGAACTGCTGACCTTTCCATTTATAGACATGTTTCTCTGCTGCTGCATTCTAATGTATGTATTTATTTGTTTCTCTTTAGAAATATGTTGAGGAGGTGTTCAACATTGTCAGTCAGCAGTCCACAGCGAAACCAGGCTGTATCATAGAGCTGGATCCCATTACAGATTTTGTAAGTATACATGAAACTGTGTTCAATTTGTGCACCAAACTCTTTTTTTTTTTTTAACTCTTTTCTCATTATCTTAATAGCTACGGAAGTCTAATAGTATATATGAAAGTCTAATATAGTGATAAAAATGTTTATATTTTGAAACATTTAACTGAATTCTAGACCAATGGTACCCAACCATGGTCCTTGAGGAATGCCATACTGCATGTTTTAGTTGTTTTCCTGCTCCAACACACCTGATTCAGTGATTTTATTACTTCCTGAAGTTGCACCAAAGCCTATTAAGCACCCATTCATTCAAATCAAGCAAGGAAACAAATAAAACATGCAGGATTGGGTTCCTCGATGACCAGGGTTGGGAGCCACTGTTCTAGACCATTCATAATGTGCAGCATTCTGTAGTAAACATGAATCTCTGTGAACAATCAACCGTGGAAAAATAAAAACAGAACAAACCTTCACCCACCTCCTCTTGCAGTTAGTGTACAGGTATATGCAATATTAACATTTTTTTCCTGTGTCAGCATATGCTGCACACCCCACAAAAGATAAAAAAATTCAGTGTCTGCATTTGATTTAAGTTAACACCTGCTGCTGTTTTATGTTGTTTTTTCTACAGAAGGGGAAGGCGACGCAGCTCCTGCATGTCTTTGAAGAGGACCTTATTCTTGGCAGTGTGGGAAATAAAGCCACTCTGGAACCCCCTGACTCTCCTTGTAATTAAAACAAAACATTTCTCTAGGCATTTTTTAAGATTTGAAGGCAGTAGCTACACTCTACAAGTGGCACAATCTGTTTGCAATCTTCCATCTCTGGTTATTTTTTTGCAGCGTCCAGTAAACCAGCCTTTTCAGGACGTTTTTGTCTTGTGGTGGTAGAATTGACCCCAACAGGTCGCTCACTCCTCCATATGTGGCATCTCCATATTGCTGCTTGCCCTGTCACTGTTGGTGGGTACTTTGTGTATTTTTTATGCCTGTTGTACCTTTCTGAAAATGTATGTAATTATTAATTAGGATAAATGGCCATATAAGTTACAGATTACTTTTTGTGTTTAAGGTTTTATTTTAAAGTATTTTCTTTTGTCTCTGCACCCCTCCAGAGGAAACTATCGGTACATCAAAAATGGATTTTGACCCGTTTTCTCCTGTGATCAACTCTCAGTTTACCTTTGACACACTCAATTCTCCATTAACTCCGAAGAACAAACCATTGACTTCCAACCTACAGAGCACCTGTCGCCTTAGCCTAACAACACACAGGTTGTGCAGCCAAGAGATGGCTCTTCCAGCAGGGGTGGAAGTCATCAGTGTTACTCCTTCAGCAGGTGAGAAGCAATTTGGACATGAAATCTTGTACAAAAGTTTAATATTCCAAGTTTATACTATTTATTAGACTACAGGCCAAATTTAAACATAATAAGGTCTGTAATTCATTGTAAAAATATAAGCACAGAATATGTGTATGTACTTCTTATAGGCATACAGTATGTACCGGTATCAATAATAATGCATTCTGTCATTCAGAATAAGGGTCATGTTCACATTAATATATCTTCAAGCTAAGATTTATTTTTTATTTTTTTAATATTTTTCTAGTGGAATTCTGTGGAAATGTAATGAACAACTAATATCTTACTTGTTATAGATAGAACTATGGACAAGCTCAGTTTATAGAAATAGTTTAATATAGTTCATTCATTCAACCTTTACGCCAAAATTACACTACATGCGTTCCGGCTCCGCCCCGCTCCGGTCCGACCTCCGCAGCAAATACGCACCCATTATAATCAATGACAGAATTTACACTGGCTCCGCACGGCGGCAGCGAGCTGCGCCGAGCGGACGGCAGTCCGTCAAAATTAGAAATTTTTCTATTTCTGCCGGACGCCGGAGATGTGCCGGAGTCAACTTTTGAAGATTACGTCGCACCAACAGGAAAAGGAACGAGCACAACTTCCGTATTTACAAAATAAAATCACCACGGGCGGACTAATCCTAGCTCTATACGGATTTATTTGTACAAAAATGCTGTCAAACTATCATTTATGACTACGCCTACAAACGCAATACAAGAAATAAATAAATAAATAAAGTATTTTATTCTGAAATGTAATACATCACTTCCTGTTGCTCAAACCATGTCCTGTCGCTCATTTACGAGAGAAGATCAAGGCAGCAGTCTCTACTGTTGTTCTCCTTCTTCCACCGAATGAATTGTTTTGTTCTGACTTACTTATTTATCACTTGATTTATCGCGCGATCTCGCAATTCCCGCGCATGCGTCTCAGAGCGGCGCATCCATGCGGACCTGAGCTGAGCGGAGGAAGTGGAAACTGGACTCGCTCAGCTGCGACCTGCGGAGCGGAGCCGCATGTAGTGTAATTTTGGCGTTATTTATACAGGCTGGCCTCGTTGAGCCACGGGGACTCATTTACAAGAGGGACCTGTCTCACTCACACCCAGGGTCAATTTAGAGTTATCAATCAGCCTAACATGCATGTTTTTGGACTGTGGGAGGAAACCGGAGCACCCGGAGAAAACCCACGCATGCACGGAGAGAACATGCAAACTCCACCCAGAAAGGCCCCCAGACTGGGATTTGAACCGGGGACCTGCTCGCTGAGAGGCAGCAGCTCTACCAGTTGTGCCACCGTGCTGCCCTTGGTATAATTATTAATTATAGTGAACAGATAGACAAGATAATAGCTAGTCTTTCTAAGACCAAGGCTATTCTCTTAGAATAACTTTAATCTCAAAAGTTTTATACTGTAGTGTTTCCATCCATGTTCCTCTACATGAATTCTAAGGAAGTTTTGCAAGTGCAAACAACCTGTGGCACTTCTGCCAGGAACCATGTAATGCACAATTGACTGTCATGTGCAGGTTTTGAAGTACAGGGGGTCCCCGACTTACGAGCGCTCTGACATACGAGGTTCCGAACTTACGAATATACATCTCATTAAAAAAATAAAATATATATATATATATATATTTAACCTCCCTGGTGAGGTGTTCCGGGCATGTCCCACCGGGAGGAGACCCAGAGGAAGACCCAGGACACGCTGGAGGGACTATGTCTCTCGGCTGGCCTGGGAACGCCTTGGGATTCCCCCAGAGGAGCTGCTCCAAGTGGCTGGGGAGAGGGAAGTCTGGGCCTCCCTACTTAGGCTGCTACCCCCGCGACCCGACCCCGGATAAGCGGACGAAAATGGATGGATGGATTTTTTAAATTTTTATAAATGAATACATGTACAGTACTGAACAGTCACCAAGCACCTAGCCTATCCTAACACAGTTTTTAAAGATGGAGTGAGTTGAATTGTCTCCCTTTCACATAAAGTGAAAGTGAAAGTAGCTCCCTTTATGTGAATGGAGCCTGCTGGGGAGGAGGGAGACAATTCAACTGACTCCTTAACTGTGTTAGGATAGGCTAAGTGCTTGGTGACTGTACAGTACTGTACTGTACATTTATCTATTTATAAATAAAAATAAATAAATATACTGTACAGTATATTTTTAATAAATAGATAAATGTACAGTACTGTACAGTCACCAAGCACTTAGCCTATCCTAACACAGTTTTTAAAGATGGAGTGAGTTGAATTGTCTCCCTCCTCCCTGCAGGCTCCATTCCCATAAAGGGAGCTAGCTCCCTTTATGTACAAAGCACATAAAGGGAGCTAGCTCCCTTTATGTGAAAGGTAGACAATTCAACTCACTCCTTCATCTTTAAAAACTGTGTTAGGATAGGCTAAGTGCTTGGTGACTGTACAGTACTGTACATGTATTCGTTTCTAAAAAAAATTTTTTTTGGGTGATCCTACTTACGAATTTTCGACATACGAGCGACCCGTAGGTACGGAACTCGCTCGTAAGTCGGGGACTACCTGTATAATGTTTGCTTGAACTGTTATAAAACTTTTGAGAATGAAGTTGTTTGAAGGAGGCAATGTTTCTCTCAGTTATCCAGAATTAAACTCCGTTTTTACAAACTTAAGTTTGCAGCTCCCTCAGACTGGAATGAACTGCAGAAAGAGTTGAAGATGAAGGACTTAACCGCTTAATGTTTTTAAGGCCATTCTTATTCAGCTTGTAAATTTCCGGTAGGCTTGTGTTTGTAAATATTTAAACAGATAATCAAATTCTATTTTAGTCCCATTTTAATTTTTATGGGTGTTTTTATGATGTATTTTAATTGTGTCGTGATATTTGTGGTTTTATGATTGGTACTATCTGTTTGCTGCTGCCATTCTTGGCCATGTCTCTTGAAAAAGAGATTTTTAATCTCAATGAGATCTACCTGGTCAAACAAAAGTTTTAATAATAATAATTATAATAACTTCAGCTGCTCGAATACTTTTTGACAACAGATAAGAAATTAATTGTTAATTACCTTAAACAAAGTATAATAATAAAATAATCACTTCCTTTTTTAGGTCACTTGAGCGCATCATGTTCTCTGCCATCCGGTCGTGTGCCTTACCTTCTTGCCACTTCCTGCTCTGATGGAAAAGTGCGCTTCTGGACGTGTAATGTTTCACCTGAACCCTCCAGTTCTGACAGCTTGGTGTACCAGTGGGAGGAGTGGCCTCTCCTGGTGGAGGAAAGACTTCCCAACAGCAGCTCAATAAGTGTGCCTGGTCGCCCCATCAAGGTGAGCTGCTGTCATACTGGACGGATCGCTGTAGCCTACAGGGAGGCACCGAACTCACCTCTAAACTCGACACCTCATCTGAGCTCTCCTCTACTTCCAATTTTTCCCAACCTGTCATCCTCCCCATATGCATTCCACAATAACACCCACCTGATCCCAACCCTGATTGTGCACCCAAGCCCAAGTCTGACTCCTAACCCAGCCAACACAAGAGAACCACCAGTGCACATCAGCATCTTCCAGTGTGAGTCCACTGGTGGTTCACAGTGGATTCTCGAGCAAACCATAGTCTTGGATGCCACAGATTCCCAAATTAACTCTGCTGCTGGCATTGGTACAACTGGAAGTTCCACTATTCCCAGTAATTTTCACTTTTCTGCACCAACTGAACAATGTACAGGTTCTGCTAGTAAGAGTCTGGTTCATTTGGACTGGGTTTCTCAAGAAGATGGGTCCCACGTACTGACTGTTAGTATTGGGACAAAGATTTATATGTACGGTCGACTATCTGGAAAGC
The DNA here is from genome assembly GCA_038048925.1 of Garcialebias charrua. Taxonomy (NCBI): domain Eukaryota; kingdom Metazoa; phylum Chordata; class Actinopteri; order Cyprinodontiformes; family Rivulidae; genus Garcialebias; species Garcialebias charrua. The sequence continues at coordinate 72,095 of JBBPBX010000913.1, read as the reverse complement.
CTCCAGAGCTAGGTTTGTCATCCGAGTCAAACAAAGACCAAAGCTTGTCTCGCTTGGTTCTGCTTCGACTAGTCAATCTGGTGTCCTCTGTTGAAGGCTCTTTGCCCATCCCAATTTCCCTCTCCTGGGTTCGAGATGGGATATTGGTAGTGGGCATGGAATGCGAGATGCATGTTTATTCCCAATGGCAGCCCCCAGTTCCCCCCAAACCTAATATTACAGTTGTCCAAGATGCAGATATCAGGAGCAGCATCTCCTCTATAGCTTCATCCATCAGACAGTATCAGGAGGATGGTCATAACTCTGCAGCTCCCATGTCTTCACTGACCCTTCCCAAAAGGAGCCTAACAAGATCAATGATGAGCCTGGCTCAGAAACTCAGTGGGAAGAAAACGGCGTACGACCTTCCTGAGGAGATGGAAGATTATGGGCTCTTTGAAGCAGCTTATCATCTTTTTCCTACTCTACCTCAATACCATCCTGTGCAGTTACGGGAGCTAATGGACCTTGGAAAGGTAAAAAAAAAAGTTCTTGTTTCCAAGTGCAACCCCAACTAGAGAACAGTTAGACTTTCTTTTGCTGAAATGGACAGACTTATCAATAGCACATTACAAGCAGGCACTTTGAGATTTTCATTAATGAAAAGTGTGTTATAAATTGAATTCATTATTATTATTATTATTTTTCTTTATCAAACCCATTTCTTATTGTGGAAGTCCAACAAGTACACACATTACAGTAATGTTTTAAAGAGTAAATTCTTTGCTAAACTGAAAACTACTGATTAAAAACAACACAGTTTGTGCCGCAGGAGCAAACTAAAGCAGTTTCTAGGGTGACAGAACTTAGTCTTCTTGAATTTGATGCTTTATGTGACCAAACCGCTGGATATAGAGCTGCGTAGTGTCTTTAAAAAATGTATCTGTAATTTATTGCACTTTTTCCAACACATTTGTAGTACTTTTCACATTGTTAGTGGAGCTACTAATAGTTTTCAGTGTTTATCAATGGGCAATTTAAAAACACATTTAGCCAGAATATGAAATTTACTCATCAACATGTAATTAAATTGTGAAGAATTAAGAAATAGACATGTATAAAGGGTTATACACAATAAACCTGCAGAAAATTATTTATTTAATTTTTATTTTCTTGAGTATCTTTACTAGCTGCTATGACACAACGTCTGAAAGTGTAGATCATTACATACTGTAAATGTTTATTTTTTTATAGCACATAAAAACAGATAAGTTAGAATTTCTGGGAGTAACACATTCTCTCTGTTTTTAAGGTTCACCGTGCCAAAGCAATCCTCTCACACTTGGTGAAATGCATTGCTGGAGAAATTGTGATACTTAAAGATAATGCCACCAATCCAGAGAAGCGTGTGCGGTCTCGAACTATCAGTGTCGGAGGCAGCACAGCAAGGGACCAGAAAATATTCAGCAATGCAGAGAGCTCCAGCCCCCCTGACTACACAGAGATAAGCTCCATCCCTCCCATGCCTTTGTACGC
>JBBPBX010000913.1:42228-55632 GCA_038048925.1 Garcialebias charrua | reverse complement strand
ATATATACTGTATATATATATATAAATACTGTATATATATACTATATATATATATACTGTATATATATATATATATATATATACAGTATATAAATACTGTATGTATATATATATATATATATGTATATATACTGTGTATATATATACTGTATATACAGTATATATATAGATAGATAGATAGTGACAGAGAGAAATATGTTTATAAAAAAAGCTACATACTGTACCCCAGTTTTAATAAACTAAATCAATAAAAAAACAAAGATTTTGTTGCTGTGTTCTTTCAAATAGAAACTGATTTCACCGCATGTTCATGAAAAATCATCAATTTAAATGTTTGCATGAAAACATGGTGACTATGAGAACTGTTTGTTTTCATCAACTCCCCCTGTGAGCATCGAATCTCATTATGTAACAAAACCAGAATATGAACAAGTCCAGCTGTAGTGCATCAACCCAGGTTTGACTCTTCTCAAGAGCTGAGTTTCCCCAGCACGCAGCTGTTTTCCTCTTCTTCGGACCGTAGGTCTCTCTGGGTGTAAATTCCTCGTCTGAAGACCATCGACAATGTTTCAAAACTAGATGCGTAACACAGATAAAATGTCACACACTGCAGCAAAGTATTATAACATAACTTATTGAAAGGGTTATACATAATTTACGATACTTTATTACAAATACGCAAAGATTTGAGAAGGAAACAGTCCATCCTCCGGTGACTGCGCCGACGCCATTACTGTGTTTACATGCATGCGCGTTCACGAGAGGCCAAGCTGTGGAGGAGGAGCTAAGGAGGCGGAGTTGCAGGTCAGCCAGAGTGCAAGGGGGAGGAGGGAGAAGGGTCTCTGCTCAAAATTTTTCTAAGTTTCAGTGCTTTCCACAAACCGCAGACTGTGCCTTTAAAATATAACTAATATTGTCTAACTGTTGCGCGCAGCCAGGGTTTTAAAATATAACTAATAATCTCTAACTTCTACGTGCAGCTAAAATGTTAAGAGGAGTGATTCCTATATGAATAAGGTGGACACCTGAAAATCCAGTCCGCTGTGTAGCTCAAAGCGTTAGTGCACTGCCGTTTTGACCCGGAGAAGCGGGTTCACTTCCCGCCTGATACAAAGTTATTTTACTTTTTTTTTTTAATTCACATTTTCTTTTAAATAAAAAGGAGTTTGTTTGGTTAACAAACTCCTTTTTATTTACTCCAATAAAAAATAAAAAAAGTAAAATAACTTTGTCCCAGGCGGGAAGCGAACCCGCTTCGCCGGGTCAAAACGACAGTGCACTAACGCTTTGAGCTACACAGCGGACTGGATTTTCAGGTGTCCACCTTACCCATATAGACCCCTTTCACAGATTGCGCAATACCAGAAGCACCGCCATTTTGGAGACACTCGCGCTGTAAACACACAGTAGTTGAAGTCAGAGCTCCAGTTTTATTTCTGATTTGACCATGTTGTCTGTAAAACAAACCTCTGTGAAGAAGACAGAAGCTGCAAGAGACTATGTGGACCAGCGTCAGCCTGCAGCAAAGGAACGTTATTTGGATAAAATACAAATAATTGGCAGCTAAGACCCATATACCGGCTGTCCAACATGTCAGAAGATGAGAAGACCTTACCAGCAGTGACCTACGCAGACATTGTGAATTATTTGGTGTTTGGTGATTTATATTTAATTTTTAATTTGTGTGTGTACATATAAATATATTTTGGGTGTGTTTTTAAACACACACTAGCTATGTGTATGTGACTGACTCATCACATCAGTCTGAGGATTGAAGCAAATTTTGTCAAAATGATCTTAGATCCCTGTTTTTTAAGCTACATTTGATCCCTGGATCTTTGATCCCTGGATCAACCAGATCTGAGCGGTTCCAGAGAGCAATGCCTTGATTTTCCTTCTTAATCCAGACTAAATGTGTAAATGTGTGTTTCAGTTCATCTTATAGAAGCTCTGTGCAGAACTACCTCAATACATATTTTTTAAATAAACATGTGAAGTACAATGATGGCTGACAAGTGTTATTCAAAATTTTCAACTCTTGTACAGTGTTTCAACACAAATTATATAAATAACAGCTACTCTATGAATCTAATTACAGTAAGAACTTTGAGGTGCATTCTGCAGACATTTATCTTTTAAGATAATAGTACGAATGGTTGTCTTTATATAGACCTTTTTTACCTTACAACTACTTTGAGTTTGGCAGAATATTTTCTAGTCAATACAAAAAGTGCACAAACAAAATGGTTAATGATACATAATGTCATTTATTCTGTTTAAAAGAGAGGTTTTCTAAATCGACGTGAGCTATACAGTATCAGCACCACTATGTGAAACATATGTTGTAATATGTAAGTCGTCTTGTTTGCTCACGTCTGTGTGATATCCATTACAGAAAAAGCATAATCAAAATTACATTCATCAAATCAATACATAAACAGTAATGATATAGTAATTCATGCTCAAATCAAAAAAGGCGTTCAATACAGGATCAACTGGACTTTATTTGTTACTAATAAAGTCCAGTTGATCCTGTATTGAACGCCTTTTTTGATTTTATCATGTCCTGGACGACTGAGAATCTTCACCAGCATCATGCTCAAATAAAGAGTGCAGTGAATGAAAAATCATGTCTGCCCCATATTTGCAAAAACAACTTCAAAGTAAAGGTGGAACAATGTAAAATAAAAATAAAAAAGGTTCACATCAGCTATCACTCTTCTATCCACTTGTTCTTTTTACAATTCATGCAGCTACTCATAACCCACCAAGGCACAGCACACAAAGCCAATCATATCGATTAATGCAACTTTTTCTGGATCTCTACATGTTTGAAAATCGATAGGTAGAAGAGGGCCATTCAAGATTGTGTATTTTTGTCTAACACAGCCTATGACACGTTCAACATGGATTCTAACATGTGCTATTTGCCATGTTTTTTTTAGTTCTTTTTTGTCGTCGGTTGAAGCGTTCAGCTGCCAGATGTCATCCCACCATCAGCACCAACTGCACTCTGCAGCACACGTCTTCAGTGAAGGCACCCAGTCTGGATCATCCTTGCTGTACAATGGAGCACGTCTGCCTAAGAAAAGAAAAAACATAATAAAATAAAAATTACTTAAATGAAGTTGTAAATAATTGGTGTGTTAATATGCATATGAATTTCAAAACAGGATTTACAACATAGCACCGGATTGTCAGTTGTCAAACAACACAAGAACAGTTAATTTAGGTTATTGTATGTGCTTCTTACATATTTAGTGTTTGTACGTATTTTTTGCTTTTCAACTTGAGAGCTAGGTGTGTAGTTTCTCATGACAGTGCTCTTGTCATGAGTGTCATGTCACTGTCATGACATGTCATGACAGTGACATGACACTCATGACAGTGCTCTTGTCATGAGTGTCATGTCACTGTATTGAAAGCTTTGTTAAGCTTTCAGTTGTTGAGTTGTTTATGCTATTTGTAAAAAACAAATAACTCAACAAAAAAATTTTTAACGTTCCATGTACATTTTATGCAGCACAGTTAAAGGATTGTAATAATAATAATAATAATCATTTTATTTAAAAGCGCCTTTCAGGACACCCAAGGACACTTAACAAACCAATTCAGTTCAAACATTATCAGTGACAAATTGAAATATAAAATACATAAGGATTATATAATATAAAATACATTTAGTAAAGTTAATGATAAGCTAGTCTAAAGAGATGTGTTTTCAGGGCTGTCTTGAACAGAGAAAGGGAGGTGGTGTTTCAAAGGTCTGTCCTCGTGCTCAATAAACTTATGATTCGTGTAATGCCCTAATTCACTATAATCTACTGTAAGAAATATATTACCTGACACAAAGTGTGCAGAGCAAATTCGGATGTTGCTCAGTTTTTTTCAATCCAAGTTCTGGTTTAGGCTGGCAGCCACAGACGTCGACGTTCCTCTGATAACTGCTGAGTTACTTCACCTTGATTTGTGATCACGAGTGGTAATCTGTAAAACAGAAGGCTTTTTCTCTCAATCTGACCGATTGTGGCAGCCATGGACACGACAATAATTCACCATTTTTTGATTTTGTGTGACCAGACGCGACACACCAATAAAATAGCTTTGAGGCTAACACAGCTATGTCGCTAAGATGGCTACTTCCGGTATATTTCCAGGGTTGATGACGAGCCGTGAAAGGGGTCTATAGGAATCACTCCTCTTAACATTTTAGCTGCACGTAGAAGTTAGAGATTATTAGTTATATTTTAAAACCCTGGCTGCGCGCAACAGTTAGACAATATTAGTTATATTTTAATGACATTCAAGCTGCGCTGAAAGGCGGAAATGGGTCTGCGCTTCGTTGTTATTTATGTTGTAACATAAGCTGATTTGTGATCAGTTACAGGGGCCCCACAAGGATGTGTGCTGAGCCCCCTTCTATTCACCCTGCTAACACACGACTGCACACCATCGTACAGCTCCAACCACTTCATCAAGTTTGCGGACGACACAACAGTGGTGGGTCTCATCAGCAACAACGATGAGACGGACTACAGGAACGAGGTGAGCCGCCTGGCCTTGTGGTGCGGACACAACAATCTCACTCTCAACGTGGAGAAGACAAAGGAGATTGTTGTGGACTTCAGGAAGAGGGATGCCCAACATGCCCCTCTGACCATCAACAGCACCGCAGTGGAGAGAGTAGACAGCACCAAGTTCCTGGGAGTGCACGTCTCAAAGGACCTGTCCTGGAGCAGGAACACTGCAGCACTGGCAAAGAAGGCTCACCAGCGTCTCTACTTTCTCCGCAAGCTGAAAAGGGCTGGAGCTTCAACCCCCATCATGAGCACCTTCTACAGAGGTGCCATAGAAAGTGTCCTGACCAGCTGCATCACTGTGTGGTTTGGTGCATGTACTGCATCCTGCCGCAAGAGCCTCCAGCGCATTGTGAGAGCAGCTGAGAAGATCGTGGGCACCTCCTTGCCCTCACTGCAGGACTTACACAGCAAACGCCTCACTCGGAAAGCCCACTGCATGGCAGGTGATCCCACACACCCACTACACAGCTGCTTCAGACTGCTGCCATCAGGGAGGAGACTGAGGAGTCTCCAGGCTCGAACCAGCAGACTGAGAGACAGCTCTGTTCATCAGGCAGTCAGGATGCTAAACACTCTGCCTGCTCTGCCCCCCCTCCCATTTGAACTGCCTTAACACTAAAACTTTCTCACACATTACCACACAACACAAAGATTTTAACACTGGACTCTGTGTCATCAAACGGGTTATTCACTAAACTCTCGGTCATGTGCTCATACAGTTTGCACTACTTCTCATACTTGCACTAATGTTTGTATTACATCACTGCCTATAGTCATAATACTGTTTACATTCTCTGTTTACATTTATTAATACTGTTTACTTTTATTACTACTGCTTACATTTAATTACTACTGTTTACATTTACACTACTCTAATATCTACACCACTGCTGATACATATACAGTGTGCTCTGAACGGTCTTATTTAGGGATGCCCAATGTGCCTTACTGCATATGCCACTTTTTGCCTCTATAACAACATCAACTACTACCTCATACATATACTGTGTACATTAACTCATACGCTGCTTTGCCACTTTGCAAATGTCAATGCTAGAAACCTTTAGTTTATTTTAGTTATACTTTTTATACTCTTTTTTTATACTAGTATGCAAAAACTCAGGACAGTATTATGTTCATTAAATGTTTAATGTTTTAGTTTTAGAGTTGGTGTAAATTTTCATACTCTTATACCACTATGCAAAAACTCAGGACAGTGTTAGTTTTACTATTTTATGCTTATGTCTATTATTATATGTTTCAGTGTTTCAATGTTTAGATGTTTACTGTTGCACTGAGGGACTGAGAGAAACGCAATTTCGGTCCTGTGTATGTCCTGTACAGTACATATTGCAGATCTGACAATGAAGTTGACTTTGACTTTGACTTATTAACAAAAATTTAACTCAGAAAAACTAATTCAGCTAACAATTGTTTTAGGGGTTTCTGTAGTTAAATTTGAATGAAATTCAACCCTCGCGCTGAGGTTGTTTGAATGAGTCCCGCACTTGCTGCAAACAACGAATCAAATCAAATTTCGGTCCTGTGTATGTCCTGTATTGTACATATTGCAGATCTGACAATAAAGTTGACTTTGAAATGAGAGCAGTACATGACGTGAAACTGGGTCCGTGGGGCTCGGCCCGATAGAACCACGGTGGACATGGTTCCAGAACAACGGTGGATCCCGGGCGGAAAAGGTAAATGCGAACACGCCGAACCCGGGTTAGAAGCGGGGAGAGCCGGGGAGGGCTGGCCAATGCGAAAATGGCTACAGTGCGCAGGTATGAGCAGCTCGACATGAAGGAAGTCTGATACAGAATCAGACCTAAATTAGATCCTGTTGTTTCTTGTTCCATCACCCAAACTATTTTCTGCTTCCCAAAATGAAGACAAATAGCTCAAATCTTCACATAGATTGATAAATTCGTCCAGTTTTAAATTGTCCGCTATTAAAGACACCACAGCCCTCTGCCCAGTGTGACATCACATATGGTGCGTTCGAGTGTAATCGGATTTCCCATGATTAAACACGGCTTGAAGTTCAAAATCACTTTTAAAGCAAAATTAAAGTGATTTATCATTTTGTTTGCAAAAACAAACATATTTAAATGATAAAATATATATATTTTACCATACCATACCATACCATTTTATTTATAAAGCACTTTCAACAGGAACAAGTCCACACCAAAGTGCTGGACAAACAAACACGCAACAGGCAACACAGACAATGAAGTACAACACGAAAAACATAAAAACATTGCAGATCATAAATCAAACGATCCAATACAAATCAGCTGGCATTGAAAGCAATGGAGTAGTAGTGAGTTTTTAACCGGGATTTGAAAACCGAGAGGGAGGGGGCCTGTTTGATGAGCAGCGGTAACTCGTTCCAGAGTCTTGGGCCTGCTACAGAGAACGCCCTGTCACCCCTGCGCTTAAGGCGAGTTTCTGGAACTATTAAGAGTACCTGATCCTCAGACCTCAAAGCACGTTGAGGGACATATGGGTGTATTGCTGCCAGGCAGCAATGCCGAAAGGTGGAGAGGAAATGGAAAAAGATAGTCTGCAGGTCTCTTTTGAGATGGTAAAAGAGAGCTGGCGCCGATATCAGAAAGCAGTGAAAACTGCTAAATCACAATACTTCTCTGATATCATTGCTGCAAACTCTCGTAACCCTCGAGTTCTGTTCTCCACCCTAAACTCTGTTCTCCACCTCACTGAACAATCACCCATGGAAGCCTCGACTGAGCTGTGCGAGAACTTCCAACATTTCTTTTTAGATAAAATCGCAACCACCAGGGCTCTCATTTCTCCTCCATCTCACGATCCATCCATCCCACCTCAATCTGTTGCTGTTTGTGACCATTTTGAACCAGTCTCTCTGTCCTCTCTAGAGCAGGTCATGTGCAGCCTGAAACCATCTGGCTCCCCCTTCGATGTGGTCCCCCCTCGGCTTCTAAAGGAGGTTTTTCACACTCTAGGTCCCTCCATTCTCTCGATTGTAAATAGCAGTCTATCCTCGGGTGTGGTGCCAAAATCATTAAAACATGCTGCTGTTCAACCCCTCCTGAAAAAACCAAACCTCGACCCGTCAGTATTATCCAACTTCAGGCCTGTCTCCAGACTCCCATTTGTTTCTAAACTTCTAGAGAAAATAGTTGAGTCCCAACTAAAGTGCTTCCTGGAGGATCACGCTATCCCCGAGCTATTCCAGTCTGGCTTCAAATCCCTCCACAGCACTGAGACTGCCCTACTGAAGGTTTTTAACGACATCTTCCTATCCACAGATACTGGTGGGGGCGAGACTGTTCAGCGATTTGTAGACATACATGAGAATTTTGAATTGGATTCGAAGATGAACCGGTAGCCAGTGAAGGGAGGCCAAGACTGGTGTAATGTGCTCTCTTTTGCGTGTGCTGGTTAAAAATCGGGCAGCTGCGTTCTGAACCAGTTGTAATCGTGCAATGGTGGCTTGACTGACGCCAAGCAGAAGTGAATTGCAGTAATCAAGCCTAGATGTAATGAATGCGTGAATCACTGTCTCCAGGTTGTTTTTTGATAATATGGGCTTCAGCTTAGACAGACGCCTCAGCTGGAAAAAACAGGATTTGACGATCATGTTTACATGACTGTTGAGTTTCATGGAAGGATCCATTATCACTCCCAGATTTGTGACTTTTTGTTTTTCGGACAGGGGTAGAGCAGACAGGTCAATGCAGTGGTTTGAGGTTGTGTCATTGGGAAGGAACAATATGGCTTCAGACTTCTTATCATTGAAGCTTAAGAAATTTAAAGCCATCCAGTCCCTGATGTTGAGTAATTTTATGAATAGTAAAAAATTCATGTCAGTGGACCTTTAATGCGTTCCGTCTCTGTCTCACTGGGAAAACAAGCCAGCGAGAAAATTGAACGTAACGTTGCTCACACTCTTTTTTTAAAAGAAGACACCTCCTGTCTGAGAAGAGTCTGCGGAGAGTCCCCGAGAGGGTCTGAGATGCATTGGACTTCTCTCTCCAAGCTGTGGACGCGGGGTCAAAATGTCAAGTAGACCTGCGCTCCTCAGCAAGGTTTAAAGAGAACGTCAGCTGTGAACCATTCGAGTATCACAGCTCCAAGCTGTGAACTCTTTCTGGAAGTTGTTATCTTGAAAACCAAACAGGAGCTGAGGGCATTACTCTGGGAGGCAGAAGCAGACCTCACGAGACCGTGGCAAGATGGATGTGTGTCGCCTGTAATGGCTTGACTAATTTACCGGAGTCGAGACAGGAAAATCTTCACAAAGGTAAACGTCGTTGTTCATCACGGTACGGACGTCCAGCCGAACCAGACCAGAGGATGTGCTGTCTCTGGTTAAAATATCTCAAGATAAGACTTCAACCAGTTCCCTTCAACCTCAATTTCCTACCTCCTAAACTTTCTCCTTATTTTTATTCCGAAAAGTAAAACTGTAAGTTGTGCCGCAGAAATAAGTTAATATAAGACCCATTAACTTGTGTTCTGTTGTTCCTATGTTTAATCTGCTGAAAAGTTAGTTATAGAAAACTGATCGATCAAGCTATGTAAATATGTTTTGATTGTAATTTGTTGTTATTAAATGATTCTACCTTTGGTAGGTCAACATGATAACGTTTCCTGTCAAGTTACATTCAGTCACAGATTTATTGATATTAATCTGAAAAAGATGAGAACCCGTTTAATTGATGGTTAAGTTTGTGTCAGTCTAAAATCTACTCAAATCTATCATCTTAAAATATAGATAAGTCAGCAAACTGATCTATTTATCTATTTTATTACAATTGGTGGCCTAGTACCGGTATCTGAAAGATTAAAATGAATATTTCTGTGCTCATAATACATGTTGGCATAATATCCCATTTTTAATGACTCTGAAAAGATGATTTTGTTTTGGTTGATGGGTGTTCAAAACGTGCAAAAACTGCTTGTCTTGTCATTTGAAGCTGTAATATTATCATTGAGCAACTTTTAAGACGCTGGTCATGTTTTTGGGGTATGTTGCTGTGTGGTTCGTGTACTGGGTTCTGTTGGACTTAACACTGACGACGAGTCACAGATAAGCGCATCTACGTTTGACCTTCGCGTCAAATTTTGCCTAAAAACCTTCTTTCTAACATCTGCAAAGTTTCTTGTGTGTGGTAGTTACATTGTGGACAGTAATAGAACGCATTTCTCCTGCTCTGAAGCTTGTGTCAGCTGCGGTTGAAACAGTTCTGGTAGGACCGGTTCTGATGAGGTTGGACCTGGTTCTGGATGGGTCCATGGTTTCATCAGTAAATAAGCTGTTCTTACTGAGCGTGGCTCAGTGACGCTGTTCGAATTTGTTTCGCCATTCGTTAGAGAAGTGCTGCAATGTTTTAAGCGTTTTATTAAGTTGATAAGAGTCCGGAAAGTCGAGCTAACAGCTAGCTAGCATCCATCTTGAAAGCCTTACATGTACATCTGTCGTGCTGTGATTGGTTCAAAGCGATCACGTGACACGCTGTGATTGGTCGTTCAAAGTCAGTTTTGTACGGCAATTCTGACAGATTGCCTGGTTTGTTCATTTCTATGCATGAAATATCATCAGAAACTGTTTAACTACAGTGTTTTGTGATATTTTAAAGTGTTTAGAAAGTCCTGGTGATCACGTAACTCCGACGATTACGTGAGGTCCGTGAACGCCTCACGACTGACGTCACGTATCTGTGTGGCGAGCTCCGCCTCGCTGGAAGCTGGTGACGCGCTACGCACGCTGCGTCGGCCCGCTGCGTGCCTGCGTCGGCCCACTGCGTGCCTGCGTCGGCCCGCTGCGTGCCTGCGTCGGCCCGTTCTGTTGTCAGACTACGTGACCCCTTCCACCAATCAAACGGAGATTTTTCTTTTAAAGTTTAAAAATCACAGAACCTGTTCCAAACTGTTTTAATAACATCGAGTCGTCTTAAATGAACGTGGTTCGAGCGATTATCACGGACAGGCTTAAACTCTTTCCGAAAGTTGTTATAAATCCGATTTTGTTAGATGCTACTCGTAAGCTAACAACAGGATGTCAACAGGGCGCCGCCATTTTGCCTCGGCGCACTAACTAGCGGCCAATAAGAATAATTACAGCCATCTAGTGGTTAGAAATAAGCTTTGAACATCACTGCTGAATAAATGTTAGCAGGACAGTTACACAGAATTGATGCTGACATGTCTGCATTTTATTTACAATTGACACTTTTAATGTAATTCTGTGCAGCTTTAAGCTTTCCAGTTTATTTTAAACAAAAAGTTTAAAATCACAAACAAGAAGCATCTTTTATCTTGATTTTCACAAAAAATGAAACAAAGATAGCAGAACAGATTTGCAAATGTCACAGATCGACAAATTAATAAAAATCACTGATTTTTATTTTTGAATAACATCTTTAATGTTATGCTGAGCACACAAACACTCCAGTTTATTTTAAATACAAATTATTTAAAATAACAAACTGAAGGACCTTTTTCTCGTGCAAACTGTCAACTATGTGCAGTAAAACAGTTTCACTGAAACTGAAATTACATCTTTTTAAGGCATGATGAGACAGCATCCTGGGAACATTTTAGTGTGATCATTGCATTTATTTCATGACTTTTAAAAAGCGTTTGAGTGATGAACAAAAAGCTTGGGTCAGGAGTAACTGTTTTAAATAAATAAGTTCTATATAAAGTTAACACTGCACAGAGGGCATTTAACTTGTACAAGTTCACAGAGGGTAAAACCTAGGAAGTAGGTACCTGTGAATAAGATACTTATTAAACACAGTGAAACAAATGAAACCAAAAAGCTGATTAGTGATTCACTCACTGCTAATTGAGAGGTACGACTTATCTGCACGCACTGAAATAACAACCATCTTATTGATTTTTTTCACAAAATCAAAACAAAGATGGAAGTTAAAAAAGGTGCATCAAGTGATTGGTTCTGCTCTTTGCCAGACCCAATGTGTTATAAAAGCCAAGAACCTGCTCCCCCTGCACCGTGTCCTATGTTTGTAAAGTATGGGCACCTAGCTGACTCATACAACAAAGGGTCCCAAAGGGAATCCCCGAACACAGGACCTGCTCCCCCTGCACCTCGCACAGAGAGAGAATTTAGACAATATTTTATTCGTAATAGAACATAGATGACTGATCAAAAATTTAATCTAAGTAAGTGTAACATTTTAAAAGAAAAATATGTTGATTCAAAATTTCACAGTGTCAACAAATCCCAAAAAAGTTGGGACAAGTAGCAATAAGTGGCTGGAAGTGGCTGGAAAAAGGAAATTGAACATATAACGAACAGTTGGAATACCAATTAACACTAATTAGGTCAATTGACAACACAATTGGGTATAAAAAGAGCTTCTCAGAGTGTCAGTGTCTCTCAGAAGCCAAGATGGTAGAGGATCACCATTTCCACCATTGTTGCGCAGAAAGATAGTGCAGCAATGTGAGAATGGTGTTACCCAACATAAAATAGCAAAGACTTTTAAGTTATCATCATCAACCGTGCATAACATCATCAAAAGATTCAGAGAATCTGGAACAATCGCTGTGCGTAAGGGTCAAGACTAGGGGTGTAACGATACACAAAACTCACGAGACGAGACGAGAAAATCACAGATCTCGCGAGAACGAGACGAGATTTTAACATTAGTTCAAGAAAACTTCAAAGATCGGTTTTATGCCGCAAAAAGGCTTTTATTCTGTTTTAACATGTATTACAAACCCAACTGATGTCTTCATTTTACTGATTGAATCTCCTTAGACCTTAGAACGTTCAACTTTGTTTAAAAAAATAGATATTCACGCAGGACTTTCCAAAACTGACTCTGCAGCCGTCACTCACCAGTGTTGCCAGATTGGGCGGTTCACCGCGATTTTCCTTCTGACTTTTGCGGGTAGAGATTGCTTTGGGTGGGTGGGACTCTATCTGGCAACACCGGTCACACCGGTGTTTACACGCGTGTCTTTACATTCGGGGCAGCGTCGGCAGCGCCGGGACCCTCCATCAATGTAGAGGCGTCTGCGGCACCACCCTCCATCAGTAGTTGGGGCGTCTTCTATAGCAACTTCATCCGGCGAAGCCATGCTGTCCGTGACGCTGACTTGCTAGGGGCTCTGCTAGCATTAGCATTAGCATCTCGCGAGACAACGTTACCTCTCAACGAGAGATATCGCGGGAGTTTAATATCGCGAGATCTCGTACAACGAGATCTCGTTACACCCCTAGTCAAGACCGTAAAACTCTACCAGTTGCTCGTGATCTCCGGGCCCTTAAACATCTCTGCACCTCAAACAGGAATGCCGCTGTCACGGAAATAACAGAATGGCCTCAGGAATACTTCCAGCAAGCATTGTCAGTGAACACAATCCACCGTGCCATCTGCCGTTGCCAGCTGAAACTCTACAGTGCAAAGAGGAAGCCATTTCTAAGCAAGCTCCACAAGCTCAGACGTTTGCACTGGGCCAGGGGTCATTTAAAATGGAGTGTGGCAAAATGGAAGACTGTTCTGTGGTCAGATGAGTCACGATTTGAAGTTCTTTATGGAACACTGGGACGCCATGTCATCCGGACCAGAGAGGACAAGGATAGCCCAAGTTGTTATCAACGCTCCGTTCAGAAGCCTGCATCACTGATGGTATGGGGTTGCATGAGCGCTTGTGGCATGGGCAGCTTGCATGTCTGGAAAGGCACCATTAATGCAGAGAACTATGTTCAGGTTCTAGAACAACATATGCTCCCATATAGAATGTTGGCATCTCCACATCATTGCATTCAGTTTTTATTCACAATTTGTTTAGTGTCCCAACT
>JBBPBX010000913.1:11744-40074 GCA_038048925.1 Garcialebias charrua | reverse complement strand
TATATATAAACAAGAGTTAATTTTATTGCACTTACTTTATTTAGTAAAGTATTCAGTCTCACTCTCAAAGTATAAAAATAGAAAAATTCAAATGAACCTTCTGTTATCGTACTTAATAAAAGTCTGCACAAAATATAAAACAGAAAAAATTTCAACACAAAAACTAAAGTGCAGGTGCAGTTTCCCAAAATAACTAAATAAAACGAAAGCTTAAGATCTGTTGAGCATAAATGTAACCTACAAGAAAAACATGTTGCTTTTTTAAATTCATCCCTGTAGCAATCAGGCTTCTCAGTGAACAATAATGACACGAAAAAAAGAAAAAAAGTCTTGTCTGGTACGGATGTTTTGTGCACCTAGCTGCCTACTAAATGTGTCCGTGTTTCCATCAATTTTCAATTCGAATTTTGAGTGAATTTTTTAAAATTCGCAAAAATGTAAATAAAAATCCAATGCGAATCAGAAGTGTTTCCATCAACTGGCGTGAAGCGAATCCACCAGGCCACGCAAAGCGGCATTACATCAGACATCAGCGTTACGCATGTCTACAGTAAACAGGAAGTAGAAGGAAGAATTGTGCCATTTCCATTCACCTTTTCTGATGCGATACTTCAAAATGTGCATCAAGAAACCTTGATGGAAACGCGGTTTGTGAAACATATTGCCCATTGGGAATAATAAAGATTCTAGAACTTGAACTAACTTGCATATGGGTTGGGCTGGGATGAGAATTAACACGTCCGAATCTGAGGCCCTGGTCAAAAGTTGGAAAAAGGAGGATTGCTGTCTTGGGGTTGAGGGTGAGGTTCTGCCTCAAGTGGAGTTGTTCAAGAATCTGGGTTTTGTTCACAAGTGAGGGAAGAATGGTGCATGAGATTGACAGGTGGACAGCAATGCAGACTCTGGGCCAGTCTGTCATGGTAAAGAGGGAGCTGAGCTGTAAGGCAAAGCTCTCTGTTTACTGGTCAGTCTACGTCCCTATGCTCACCTATGGTCATGAACTTTGGGTAGTGAATGAAAGAACAAGATCATGGATACTCTGATCATGGATAAGCAGTTGCAATAAGTTTCCTCTGAAAGGTAGCTGGACTCTCACTTAGTGATAGGGTGTGAAGTTCAGTTATCCAGGAGAGACTCCGAACAGCTGCTCCTCCACATCCAGAGTTGAGGTGATTTGGGTATCTGGTAAGGATGTTTCCTGGGCTCCTCCCTAGCAAGGTGCTTTGAGCATGACCAACTGGGAGGAGATCTCGGGGAAGACCCAGGACACACTGGAAAGACCATGCCTCTCAGTTGGCCTGGGAACACATTGGAATCCTTCCAGAAGAGCTGGAAGAGTTTGTTGTGTTAAGATAGCTGGACCTCCCTGCTCAAGCTGCTGCCCCGCGACCCGACTTCGCAACAAGCAGAAGATAATGGATAGATGGACGGTGCCTCGCCCTGTCAGCAGACCCGTGTCAACAACTGCCAGCATTACTAATGTATCGCTGCGCTCCCGAGGAAGAAATTTAACTCGGTTGTCTCTCCTCGCTAACAGAAATATGTCTGCACCTTGGTTTAGTCTACATGTGATGATCCAACGGAGTGGACTTGATTGAATTTGGAACATAAAAAAATAAAAAAAGCCTCATAGATGACAACCCATATCAGAGCAATAACCAAGCCAAGTTTGAACAATCCCAGCATCGGACACATAAAACTGCACAACCCAAAAAAGGTCTGAACAGTTGGTTAACAACCTCTAACCTTTGAGCAGACATAATTTGTCTGCTCAGAGGTTAGAGGTTGTAAAAAAAATATCCATTTGTCTGTGTAACAACTTTAGAAAATATGTTTTTATTTTAAATTATAATGTTTGAAATGTCACCAAATCCTGATCAACACTGAAGAACCCTCATTTTGGTTATGTTTTAAAAGTTTTCTTTAACGTATTATGTTAAAAATTAATATCTGTACTGTTACTTTATTATGACGTCAGAGCTGGTGCTGCCTGAGTGAGAAGAAGCTTTGATGTGGTTTTATGAATCATAGTACAAAGAAAACTAAATAAAAATGCACAATATAAAATTGTGTTAATCTACTTTTTGAGGAGGAGACAGGTCCAACAAGCCGGTTATTAAAAAAGTTGCATTAAGCTCAGATGGACAACCTGTCCCTGGCTGTGCACGTCCGCTGAACCACCTGTTAGAAATGGACTTGCGACCTGTCCAGGGTGTCCCCTACCTCTTGCACAGTGACTGCTGGACATGGGCACCAGCAACCCCTGACCCGAAAAGGAAGAAGCTGGTGAGAACGGATGGATGGATGGATGGATGGATGGATGGACGGATGGGTGGATTCATTTATTTATTTGCTAATCACCGGCCGCGCGTCTCCTTGGCTGTGAAGAAGAACTTTATGACCTCAAAGTATTCTGTGTCCAAAAAATATTTCCAAGAAAATGGATACAAAAAGTTTTGGACTACCAAAGGACAAGTCCTTGCACCCAGACTGTCCAAACACACTGATGAGGGTTACAGTATTCTTCCATTCAGCACTACTTCCTGTCTGAGGCAGCCTTCAGCCTCTTGTGTCGGTAAAAACAAAAGCTGCAACAGACTTGATGTCCATCAAGACTTCAGGTTGTCTGTGACAAACACCTGACATCAAACCCTGGTCAGAAACATCAAACCCTGGTCAGAAACATCAAACCCTGGTCAGAAACATCAAACCCTGGTCAGAAACATCAAACCCTGGTCAGAAACATCAAACCCTGGTCACAAACATCAAACCCTGGTCACAAACATCAAACCCTGGTCAGAAACATCAAACCCTGGTCACAAACATCAAACCCTGGTCACAAACATCAAACCCTGGTCACAAACATCAAACCCTGGTCAGAAACATCAAACCCTGGTCAGAAACATCAAACCCTGGTAAGAAACATCAAACCCTGGTAAGAAACATCAAACCCTGGTAGAAACATCAAACCCTGGTAAGAAACATCAAACCCTGGTGAGAAACATCAAACCCTGGTGAGAAACATCAAGTCCAGGGTGACCAACAGACTGACAGAGACACAATGTACTGCTCATTTGAAGTTATTGATGGGTTTCTGTTGTAATAATATGCAGTGTATAAACACACACTCATACATTTTAGATACATATATATCTTGTTTGTACACAAACTTTGCTGTTTTAATTTTATTTTCCAGCCGCCTGTGCCATCTGTAATGAATTTTTTTGTCATTAAAGTTGTTTTAGGGTGGCAGGAATAAATTTAGGTCTTGGTCCTACTAGGGCTAGCCATTACCTCGTTATTCAGATCAGAATTCAATATTTTTCCAAACTGAGATGTCTCAAAAAGCTATCTATCACAGGTAAGACGTATATTACATTTACAATCAAATCCAATTTGTCAATATAACTTTCAGGTAAAAAACATTCAGCCCTTTTAACTATTTTTCTGTTGTGTTATACATGTTTATGTGTATGTGTGTATGTCATATACACATACAGTATGTGTATGTACAGTATATGTGCATGTATATCTATATATGTGTATGTAAGTGTGCATGCCAGAGATGCTCACAAGTCATTTTTTGCAAGTCCAAGTCAAGTCTCAAGTCTCTGATCTCAAGTCCAGGTCAAGTCCAAGTCAAGTCTCAAGTCATTGATCTCAAGTCCAAGTCAAGTCTCAAGTCATTGATCTCAAGTCCAAGTCAAGTCTCAAGTCATTGATCTCAAGTCCAAGTCAAGTCTCAAGTCTCTGATCTCAAGTCCAAGTCAAGTCCAAGTCAAGTCCCTAATATTTGAGTGACACCGTGAATGAATGTATGCTATTCATTCGCAAACAATGGACATTAAATGTCTCTCCTTTTAAAAATATCCAGGTTAACATTAGATTAACACACTGACGCTAAGCTTGTTTGTAGCAGCTGCTAACAACCTTTTAGGCAGTGACTACACGTTACAGCTTATTTTTATCTGAATGTAGAGGCCAAAACATTACATTAAATGTCTCTCCTCAATTCAATTCAGTTCAGTTTATTTATACTGTATAGCTCCAAGTCACAAGTTGTCTCAGGGCACTGAACAGAAACAATCAAATGTAAAAATAATAAGTTAACAGAAACTTTAATATAAAAATAATGGTAACACTATTTATCTGAGGAGACTGCTTTGAGTTTAACTCCATGTTATAAAAAAGCTACAGTAGTTAGCCAGAGTTATTTCAGGATGAAATAATTTGAACTTCTGTTTGAATTTAATGCTATGAACTTTTTCCTTTTTGTTACATTTACCGGTACTATGAATTTCTCACAGGGCAGAGAGCCAACATGGAGGACTCACAAACATATACAGTATTATTATTATTATACAGTACAAATAATATTGTCCAGTGTCTGATGCTGCAGTCATGTTACTGAGCTCCCACTGATGGGCTAACCTGGTTCCACCAGCAGCAGGATCCTCAGACAGAACAGCTGGTGGGATGTCCTGGTATCTGCAGCCCTCTCTCCATTTGTTTCTTCATGGACATGGAGCTGTGAAATTATGTTGTGCCCTTTCCTCAGCAAAACGCTCCTCCAGTGGAGACTTTCTGGACAGACTGCAGGGAGGTTCCTAAACAAACAACAGGTTTATCAGTATTATCAGTAAAAAGAGATTATTAAATCATTTTTAAGACTGAGAATGTGTACAATTATTAGCTCTGTTGTTATTGCCTAACTAACCTATTCAATAATTCTTCAAACTGTGACATTCACTCATAATGGAATGAAAGAGAACATAAACAGAAATTATATAATAATGAAAACTAGAGACATTAAAACATTTTAAAAGACACAGAGAACTTTAAATGAATTAAGAATGTTAATAAGTGTTGGATTTGAGTGCAATGTAAGTGCAATCCATGGTTGAATTGAATCCACATCTGAAAAGGGATGCAACCTTTTCACAACATATGCTGTAACTGTTTTGTGGCACTCGGTTACACTGACGTACAGTATTTACCTTGGACAGTCACTGGTGAACACTGTGAAGCCATTTCAGGTCGTTTGTCTAAGAAAAAAAAAACGAGCTAACGTTAGCATCGTGTTTGTATTTGAGCTGACTTACCGCTTTAAGCGGAGTATAACTTATTAGCTGCCTTAATGTTGGTATGAGACTAGTTTATAGTTTATTTATTTACCTGATGGAGCCGAAGAGGTAGCGATTAGCGAAAAGTTCGGCGGAGCGTTTTGCAGACGGACCACTCTGTACTTCCGGTCGGATACGAAGCGAAAATAATCCGGTGGAGTGCGTCAAAGACGGGACACTATTTTACTTCTCCACCCTCCTTTGCATGATAGAAAATTATTGCAAGTGCTGCACTGACCTGACTGGTCATTTTATTAAATTAGTACGCTATCGATAGCAGATGCACACTTCCGGTGGATTCTTCTTCGTTGGTTTTCGGTGGCGGCTACTTCCGGTCGGCTAACTAGCATCGAACATAGGAATCGCAAATTAATATTTTGAACGATTTCGGGAAAACCGGACAGTTAGTCCCGGTTCCGAACAATTCTCGATGCTCACGAGTCTCAAATGGCGAGTCCGAGTCGAGTTGGAAGTCTTTTGAATGCAAGTCCGAGTCGAGTTGGAAGTCTTTTGAATGCAAGTCCGAGTCGAGTCTGAAGTCTCTGTTTTTGCGACTTAAGTGCGACTCGAGTCCGAGTCCCAAACTCGAGTCCCCATCTCTGGTGCATGCATATATTTATGCATGTGTAGTGATACACCTCATCTCTGATATTGTAGGCTTGACCTTCAAGTACACCTCTATGCATCTCTTTGAAACTCTTACCCCAAAATTACACCACACGCGGCTCCGCCCCGCTCCGGTCCGCAGGTCGCAGCTGAGCGAGTCCAAAGCACACTGCCTCCGCTCCGCTCAGGTCCGCCTGGATGCGCCGCTCCGAGACACGTGCGAGATCGCGCGATAAATCAAGTGATAAATAAGACAAAACAATTCATTCGGTGGAAGATGGAGAACAACTGTAGAGAGACTGCTGCCTTGATCTTCTCTCGTAAATGAGCTACATGGTTTGAGCAACAGGAAGTGATGTTTACATTTCAGAATAAAATACTTTTTTATTTATTTATTTCTTGTATTGCGTTTGTAGGCGTAGTCATAGTCATAAATATAATAGTTTAGTCATAGAATAGTCATAAATGATAGTTTGACAGCATTTTTGTACAAATAAATCCGTATAGAGCTAGGATTAGTCCGCCCGTGGTGATTTTATTTTGTAAATACGGAAGTTGTGCTCGTTCCTTTTCCTGTTGGTGCGACGTAATCTTCAAAAGTTGACTCCGGCACAGCTCCGTCATCCGGCAGAAATAGAAAAATTTCTAATTTTGACGGACTGCCGTCCGCTCTCCGCAGCTCGCCGCCGCCGTGCGGAGCCAGTGTAAACTCTGTCATTGATTATAATGGGTGCGTATTTGCTGCGGAGGTCGGACCGGAGCGGGGCGGAGCCGTAACGCGTGTGGTGTAATTTTGGGGTAAGTGTTACACCTTCTTGAAGCCCTCAAGGAGACGAGTGGACACTTTACAATTATTTTGAATTAATGGACACTAATTAATCAGATTGAACTTTCTCTTTAATGTGTGTTAATTCAGAATTGATCTACAGTATATTTTGTCATTTTAATGATGATCTGTTACTTTCATGAGTTTTGACCTTCTGCTGGTTTTATTTCTGCAAGAACAAGCAGGTTCTGAATCTGGGACATGAGCCATGGTAAACTTTTAACTTGCAACTTCCTTCTCTGTTTTGTCTGTGAAAGTTAGCCATAATATTCTCTGTGCTCACAAGCAGGCCATCTGGCCGATTCTGTAAACAGTTTTCCTGTTGTCCGTCAGAGACAGTTCTGCCTATCAGATGAAATATCCATCTCTTATTTTGTTAAACCAGCCAATAGTTATTAAGGAGGTGGGTCAGACCCCGCCTCCCATATAACGGTCCATTTCCTGCATCTTCTTGAGAGTCGGAGGGAAGAACATCCTAAGAACTTGGTTTCTTCTCTGGAAAAAGCTGGAGACGTTCCGGTCATTGTGTCAACTAGACCCACGTTTCAGCTGGAGTTACAGTAAAGCTTACTGTAACTCACTCACTCATCTTCTGGAAGAATTTGTTTTCTGAAGTTTTATTTTGAAAAATCAGTCTGTGCGCTTGACCTTTGTTACCTGCCGAGGGAGGCGAGTTTCCTCGTATCGTGAATCAGCCACACACGCTGAAGTTTCAACTGGACGGCCGTTGGACAAACCCATCCACGTGTGTGTCCAGACACTTCTCCACTCTTATCTCCAAGAGACGAACCGTCAACAGGTAACGAGTCGTGGTGTGTTTGAGCGTGCGGGAGCCCAGCAGCTGCTCGTGTGGGAAAGAGGTGTCACCCAGTATGGTTCAAAATAACCAACTTCAGTTAACTTAGCTTTCAATCTTTAATCTTCCTCCTATTTCTTATTTTTCATAAGCTATTAATATGTTAAGTAATGTGCCAACAGAAAAGTTTCTAACTGTCTGTTTGTTTTAATTTGAATTCTTGTCAACGTAGTTATTAAATCAGAGCTAATATCGATACAAATGTTTAATGTACTTTCATGATAATTTCAATAAAAGGTCTATTTTCTGGTAGACCAACATAAGTTGAAGTCTCTTGTGAAGTTACATTTCTGGCTAATCACATCACCAATTTATTGATTTAATCTGAAAAAGTTGAGACCCCGTGAAACTGATGGTAGATTTGTGTAGATAAAATCTGCTTGGATCTTTCATCCAAACTATAGGTAAGTCAGTAAACTAACCTCATAAGTGTTTAATTACACAAACGGCCTATAGATTTATTACATATTGGTGGCCCGTACGGTCTTCTGAAAGATTAAATTGATTAAGTTGTTTTTGTAGTCTATGTGTTACGGTATTGTTGGCATTAGTTCTGTATCCTGGTTTTGAGTTTATGTGGTTCTGGCTGGTGTCTTGAAGAATGGGTTTATTGTGGACTCATAACCATGACAACACATTTAATATAAGCAACTCATACAAAGATGTATTCTGTGCATGTCCGGGTTTGCTCTGATGTTAGGAATGTTTGAACAGAGAGGGCCTTATGTAAACAACCCACCACAAGCAGACAGGGCCGCATGCAAATAACAAGCAGACAAGGGTCTCTTGCAAATAATAAACAAATAGGTCCTCATGCAGCACGGTGGCACAACTGGTAGAGCTGCTGCCTCTCAGCGAGAAGGTTGCCGGTTCAAATCCCGGTCCGGGGCCTTTCTGGGTGGAGTTTGCATGTTCTCCCCGTGCATGCGTGGGTTTCCTCCGGGTACTCCGGTTTCCTCCCACAGACCAAAAAACATGCTTGTTAGGCTGATTGGTGACTCTAAATTGACCCTAGGTGTGAGTGTGAGAGTGGATGGTTGTTTGGTGTGAGTGAGACAGGTCCCTCTTGTAAATGAGTCCCCGTGACTCAACGAGGCTAGCCTGTATAAATAAAGGTTGAATGAATGAATGCAAAGCAACCCAGGATAGGCGAACAAGCACAGTAAACAGCCCAGCTCTGCACATATTCAGGTACGCACAGAGCAAACACAGGGAGCCACAGTGAGTCACCAATGCAAAACACACATTCACACATGAGCAGAGAACAGAAGGGAAAGACCTGATGCAAAAGACCTGTTCTAACTTTAATATGCTTTTATCTGAACTTGGGTTAACCTTGATTGGTTTTAATAGTAACTTGTTCTAATCAATACGATCATGAGATATATAATTTTTACCAGTAATCGTGGTATATGTGTTTTAACTAATATAATCAAGTGAAATATGGTTTTAACCAATATAATCATTTAATGTGATTTTATTATGATAGAGATAATCATTTTTATAATAGCAATTGTAATGATGTGTTACTATGTTTCAAAGATGGTTTTGTGACAAAAGTGGTCTCTTGCAAAACACACATGCTGAAAAGTATAACTTGCAATCACTTTATTGGAAAAAGTGATGTAACTAACTGACCAGAATTGTGTCATTCCTTTGCCCTCATGACTCATCCGGCCTCGAGCAAAGAGCAAGTTCATGTCCTAATAAGGGAACAAGTAGCTTCAAGCAGAAATAGAACAGAGCTGCAACCTTGCCCAGAGATTGACAAGGCCAACAGACACAAGCCAATCACAGACCTGCTATTCCCCCTCCTCCTAGGGAGGAAGAGAGGCCAAGATTCCTATTTAACCGCCCTGTTGCGACAGGACGGGGCAGTCCAGCTGTCAGGCTGTCACAGAAGTTACTGATCAGTTGTCAAGTAGCTGTAGTTGGAGCAGAGCTGCTCCCCTGAAGACCCCAGCGTGGCCCAGATCGACTCGTTGCTGACCAAGGAGAACAAGCGTCCTGGGGAAAGACTTCTTTTCTCCCTTTCTCAAGCACTGAGGAAGAACTGTAGAGTTTTTGCCCAGACAGCCAGGACGACACAAAACTTGCTTCTTCAGATCAGACTAGCAGGGAGTCAGAGGTGAGCTTCAGTCCCCAGGGACTGGAGGAAACTGCTTCAGGTTTTCCCTCTCGGTCCCCAGGGGCTTTGAGGAAGAAAAGGGATGCCTGCAAGACACCTTACTGGACCCGGTTTTCAGCTAGATTTAAATCAAATTAGGCTAAATGCGGATAGAGCTGAAGCAAATAGACAGTTTAATTATCTTAGAGACTTAATTGCTCGAGGTTGCCTGAGGATATTAAGGGCTTTGGGGAGATACATCCACTGGGTAAGATTTTTAGTAAAACTCTAAACCCTGATCCCTAAGGTCAGGTGTGATTGCAAAAGACTACTCTAACTCTGATTCTTAAAATCAGATGAGATGGAAATGTGAGAGTGTACTCTAAACTCTAGCTCATAAAGCTGGATGAGGAATTTTCCTATGATTAAGCGCTCTAATCCTGGTCCATAAGACTGGATGGGTACTGGGAGTGTTAACTGTGTGACATCAAAGAGACAACCCTCCAAGCCTCTCCAGCCTGGATTCCAGAGAAAAACCTCTCTCAAGGACTCCATGCAGAACGAGCAGCTCAACATCTAGTCTGAAGATTATTTGATGAATTAATACTTTTTCTTTACTTATAATCATAATAATTAATTGTACTGTTATGCTGTAAACGCTGATCCTTCCCTGCAAGATAATTAATTAAAATAAACAAAACGTAAAATTCTTGACTTTTATTCATCAACTACTTGTCCATGGAAATGTAAGTTTGGTTCACAAAGATAACATCAACTCTATTAGGAGGTTTTTAAAGGTTAAGCTTTAGCACAAAGGTTATATAAAAACAACACCCCAGGGTCCAATCTTCTGGATCCTAAAACTTACTGGGTCAGTAACAATAGCCAGCTTAAACAAAGGGGAAGCTTCCGTTAACACGAGTTGCCTTGCGCTAACCTCTCCGGTCCCCAGCAGCTAAGGTGGAGAGAGGCGCAGAGGTGTAAAAAGTGGGTGTGACTCGCGGATGCTAGGAAGTTAATTTGCCCAGATGAATTCCCCTATTAACAGCCTTCAGTCGGAAGCTGTCCCACGTAGTTACAGGTAATACCCAAACTCCGGGACCGGTTCAATAGACCCTGTTAGCAGGTGGGCTGCAGCGAGGGCGTGTCATGCGCCTTGTGACTACCTCGCTGATCTAGGAAAGCGAACACTGGTGGGTGTCAGAGATTGCTAATCGTGGCATTGTCTGGTGCGTTTCCCGTTAGAATTATCTTTTCTTTCACATTTCAACGTATGCTTGAAGCTGCGGATGAATGAATGTTTGTTTTTGTGAGACGTTTCATTACGTGTCGCGAGGCTGCATGCATTTTTTCGTTTTGTGACCGCCGTGTCACCACTGCTTCATTTTATTACATCTGCGAATTGCTGTTGAAAGTCTGTTTCACTCATTTGCTGCTCCTTTTTACCTAGTCTGTTACAACGTGTTGTTGGCTGAGGTTCGAGTGGACCCACTCAGTTTGGACCGCACGATTCCGATAGACGTAAAGTCCGTTGTTTAAACAGTTAGACGTTCTGCCTTCTCTGGAAGGCGTGGGGGTAGCCTGAATGTGATTGGGCTCGTTGGCAGTATTTTCTGTGGTGTATTCTACGTTTATTTTGTGAAAGAGTGTCCAGGACTTTGGGTCGAGCTAACACGTTAGCGGTACCGAGGCAAGATGGCTGCTTAAAGCACTGTGATTGGTCCATTGTGTGTTGTGTTCATAAAAGTTGGTTCTGTTAAGACTGCTGGTTGTCAGATTCATTTTTGCACACATTTCTGACAGTTTATCTGTGTTGTTTGGGTTCTATGCGCGTGATATCGTCGAAGACTGGCTTAACCGTGGTGTTTTGCGATATTTATGACTGTTTTAGAAAGTTGAAAAGTCTGTTCCACGCTCCTGTTCGACCGATCGCAGGTCCGTGAACACAACGCTCGAACGGCACGTCACACGTGAGTGACGTCAGGTTTCGGAGACTACATTTCCCATGAACACTTGGGTTTTTGAACTACGGTTCTGTCTTCGCTGTGATTGGTCGATTACGCTGTAAGTGTTGGCGCTTGCGGGGTGGGAGAGCCCACTCTTCGTCACTTTTGACTTCAGTAAACCAGGGTGCACAGGCTTCAGGCTTGTTTGTCTGTTACTATCTCTGAAAAGACTGTTTCATCGCGTGTTTTTGAGATTTTAATGGGTGGATTGAGTCAGTTGCTCTGATACTACCGATCGCCATGTGACCAGGTCACGTGACGCCGGATGCTGCGTCTGGTTTAAGGGAAACGACTTGTCTTTTTCTTTTGAGAGAAAGTTTAAAAATCACATTACTTGTCCTGAACAATGTTACTCACATCGAATCGTCTATTATAAGACTGGGGTTCTAGAGTTTTGTCACGTAAGGGCTCTGGATATTTCTGATTGATGCTTTTGGCCCGTTGTTAGACGTCTGTCAAGGTTTAGCAGCTCACGGCTGCGCTCACAGGTGACAACAGCGCCTCTATAGCGATCAGAAAGAGAATTGCAGTCGCTGTAGCAAACTTATCCAGCGCTGTAACCCCATCTGCTGGGTGTTATGAAGAATACGGTTCATGTATTCCTGTATGCATTTCAACTTTCCTGTTTTTGAATAGTGTACATTTTGAAATGTTGAACACACAGCATCCTTCATTTGATTTTCACAGATAATCAAATGTTGATGGCAGAACAGTTACACAGATTTAATACAGACATGTCTGCTTTTTGATAAACTTGACACTTTTATCATAAATTCTGTGCAAAACAAGCTGTCTGTCCCTGTTTATTTTAAACTGCATGTTTAAAATAACACAGATGAGGCATCTTTTGTCTTGATTTTCACAGAAATCACACAAAAATGGCCGACCTTGATGGTCGTCTCATGGGTTGACAATTAATAAAAATCACTGATTTTTATTTGATTTCACATCTTGGACTCCATGTTGACTGCCGCAGGCATCAAATGGTGAGACTGCACACTGTGAAATAAGACCCACTTTACTTGATTTTTCACAGAAAATCAGTACAAAGATGGACGTTCTAGCAGGTGCATCAACAAATTGTGGGCTTGTTTCATCATTTGATAGGTACTTAGCTGCAAAGAACGTCCTTCAGGAACCAGGTGAACATCCCCTGGTGTTTTACGACAGGCTCCTCTCTGCTTACACAGGGGACAAAACTGTCCCTGGAATTGAGGAAGATTACCTGTTTAAAAGTCGTTTCACTTTGAATCTAATACCTTTCATAATGAAATGTGTTCGCTTCAATGTTAATTGCAAAGAGAGTACCATGGCAGAAATTAAACAATGTGCTGTGGAATTTTTTGACATGCTCGAATGACGGAATACACCCTCAGTGGTGTGCCCAGGTCAAGAGGTCACATCCCACTCGCAGAAGATAGAAGTGGTTCCCTCTCCTACAGAGTGCGAAAGTAAACAGGTTTTTCATGATAACAAACAACAGATCAGTTCCACAAGCTGGAACAGTGACTCAGATCGGTTCACAGGGAGTTCTACTCCTCCTGCACCTCAGGTTGTAAACCCTGGGATGAGCAGAGAACCACACAAGGTAGGCGTTCGCTCTCTAGGTGAACCAAGATGGTTCAGATCGAACCAGAAAGGTTTTGACCTAGGCCTCACAGTGGGTGAACTTCGAGAGAAGTTGATGTCTGGGAGCCGTGACCCATTGAAAAATGGTCTGTCCCGACATGGTCTGTCCCGACATGTACCCCCGAAAAGCGGCCCTCCTGCCCCTGCCCCTCGAACTGCACAGTTCGGGACATGCAAAGAGTCACATAAGCTCCAGATTATGGAAACGACGCCTCAGCGCGTGGACGTGACTGAGGTTGTGAGTTGTTTATCAAATGATTTGAATGTTACAGTGGTTGACCAAGCTGACACAACGTGTGACGTTGTCCTGGATGATAACACAAACAACGTTGTTCAACCTGACAAAGCGACGCGCAGCACTGCCTTTTGCAACGACTCAGTGCACACAGTTGATGATCAGCGTCCTGAAAATCATGATGCTGACAGCAACGAAGGTTACACAGACAGAGTAACACGTACACAGACACATGTGGAAAAACCTAAACGGTTTCTGTGTAACTTTATAAAAAGGGGGATAGCTAAGAGAGCTTACCTGCCACTCACATTGGAAGGGGTCCTAGAGCGAGAAGCACTCCTGGTTTGCGGCTCAGACGTGTCTATCATGTCAGCCGAACTGTTTGAGGAGCTAAGGACCGCCGCTAACAATGTTGACGGGCAATTACCCTTTGTGAAATACACTTATGGTGAGCAACAGGGCCTCGCGAAAACGAGAACAACCCTAATAGCCATGGTTCACATGCAGCTTGGCGAAATGTCACTATACCACCCGGTGTATGTGTCTGAACTTGACTCACTCCAGACTCCATTTGTGGTTGACCAAGATTTTATAAATCGCTTTGAAGCGATTATAAATTATGGCAATCAGACAATGTGGGCCACAGTGAGCAGTCGAGGTGCCTCACCAAGGTCAGGACACTGACTGTCTAACAGCAGGTACCGCTGAGGTCACATGGGATTCCCCACCGAGACCACAATCCCGGTAAGTGAACCTTCAACTACAGGTGAGACAGAGGAGACTCAACAGTTGGACCAGACTCTGGCCCATCACGAGGACCTCCTCTGCGAGCTGACACCTTCAGCACTCACTGAGCACTACCTACCACCGGTAGAAGAAGGTGTGGAGATCCAAGGGTCCCACACCGATGACGCTGTACTGTCCTATGGGACAGGTAATTCGGCAAACAGCCAAGCTTTCAGTGAAGGCTTGGTTCAAGGACATCCGAGTCCTGAAAGTGACAGTCTACAACACGCTGACGGTCACTTGGACTTCATGGTTACAGATTTTGAGGACCCCTCCTCAAACAAAAGGGGGGCAGACTCACACTTCCTACCACGGGTAGAGGACGGTGTAGAGATCCAAGGATCACACACCGAGAACGCTGTACTGTCCTCTGGGACAGGTAATTCGGCTATCAGCCAAGCTTTCAATGAAACCTTGGTTCCAGAGCATTTGAATCTAGAACTACTCAGAAGTGACATAGTTCTTACAGACTCAAATAGCACCTCTTCATTCATGAAGTGGGAAGACATACATCACAACGACAGTGACCCGTCGCAGTCTGACCAATCAGACACACTTGCGACTGCGCCGACAGTTGTGACACACCTGAATTACGCAGAAAGAGGTAAGCGTACAGAGATACGTTGGCCGAAACCTAAGAAGTTCCTGCGTACTGTATACTCTAAGCTGCGCAAACAGCCTAAACTAAACAATGGCATCCTAACTCGTGCCCATGGACGGACGTCCACACCTGTGCGCGTGGTCCCCCATGACCACAGGGGGGTGATGTTAGGCTATGCCCATGTCAAGGACAAAGATTTCAATAACCCCACAAACGACAAAGATCTCGCAAACTCAAAGACTTCATGGGAAAACAAGGTCGTCCAAGCACAGGATAGTAAATAAACTAAACAGTTTAAACTATACTAGTTGCGAAAAGAAACCGTTCCAACTAGAACTTAGAAACGCTAAGCATAAAACCCACAACAAAAACTAACCTTAACAACCGTTTAAATCTGCAGGATTTAATTGACATCGGTTATAAAGCTAAGAACTGTTTTTCTTGTGTGTGACACGTTGGAATCTGACGACCAGAGTGAGTTTGTTGTAGTGAAACATTGTTTTCTAGTTGCTTGATTGCTACTTTTGTTGTTATTGAAGTTGTTATTGTTTTCTGAACACTCCCAGCCAAATGAGGTTTGATTGTTGATAAGTTGAAGACTTAGATGGATTTAACTATGCCAACATGCTGTTCATTTTTGTTAAAGATCTCAATCTTTGAAGAGTCATTGTAGATTAATACTACCGTATTCTTCGGTGTATAATACGCTCCGGTGTATAATACGCTTTGTCATATTTTTGGAAATAAATCAGAAAAACCCTTAGATAATACGCTTCGGTGTATAATACGCGCTGCCGTGACAGTCTTTTTTATGGCCACTAGATGGTGCCAAACCCATTGAAACTGCAGTGATACAACCTCAGACCTCAGAAACATTTCTCTGATCGCTCTCAGTAATGAACTTTTTGGGAGTTATTCCTGAAGGGACAGTAATACTTTTATTACTTTTAATTTGAATCAAACATTACAAATTGTCAGAAAGATAAAGTGTTAGTTTCAGATGTCAGCATTTTATGATAAAAACTGATCTTAACACTACACACAACACTGTTAACCTGTTGGTTTGGTTAAAACAACGTCATTAAAGCGTCACATATGGGACCTATGTTAATGATAATAGCAAAAACAGATATTATTCATCTGATTATTAATTAGGACAAAAACAAGTCTCTTCTGAGGAGATTGTCCTGAGCTCAAACTAAAACGAGATAAACAGTGTCACTGAATCTTCACTGCAGGTTTGAGAAGAGAAATCCTTCATGAATAACATTTTGGAATAACATTTGCTATTCAGCATGAATTTAAACAGTTTGAATAAACAGACTACAGGGCGCATTAGCGCCCATAGCGGCCGAAACTGGTACTGCACCATTTTTGGCCAAAATGAAAAACGGCGAATCAAGAGCTAAAAATGGGTCTAAAAATATGGGAAAAAATCCATAGATAATACGCTTCGGTGTATAATACGCAGGATATTCAAATGAGCAAAAAAAGTGCGTATTATACACCGGAGAATACGGTACTTAAGGTACTATAATCTACACTGATCTCCCAATCATTTAGATAGAACCGATTCGATCGTTTCTATTCTAGATCTATTCATTTTGATGAGTCTCGCCATAGACTTCAAAATTTATAGGGAATACCAAATCTTGCGTCGTTCGTCTAAAAGACAACAGACATTTAGACCAAACTAGATTTCATTTTTTTTATTTTAGTTTAACCTAAACTAAATAATGAATGGAGGAATAGTTTGAAAGAAGAGGCCTTCGTTACAGAAGCCCTCCACATTTCTATAGGTATAGATCCCTATACAGGTAGTCCCCGACTTACGAGCGCTCTGACTTACGAGGTCCCGGACTTACGAGCATGCATCTCATTAAAAAAAAAAAAAAAATTTTTTTTTTTATTTTTTTTTTTATTTTTTTATAAATGAATACATGTACAGTACTGGACAGTCACCAAGCACTTAGCCTATCCTAACACAGTTTTTAAAGATGAAGGAATAAGTTGAATTGTCTCCCTTTCACATAAAGGGAGCAAGCTCCCTATGGAGCCTGCAGGGAGGAGGGAGACAATTCAACTGATTCCTTCATCTTTAAAAACTGTGTTAGGATAGGCTAAGTGCTTGGTGACTGTACAGTACTGTACATTTATCTATTTATAAATAAAAAACAATAAAAAATAAAAATACTGTATATACTGTATATTTTTAATAAATAGATAAATGTACAGTACTGTACAGTCACCAAGCACTTAGCCTATCCTAACACAGTTTTTAAAGATGAAGGAGTCAGTTGAATTGTCTCCCTCCTCCCTGCAGGCTCCATAGGGAGCTTGCTCCCTTTATGTGAAAGGGAGACAATTCAACTTATTCCTTCATCTTTAAAAACTGTGTTAGGATAGGCTAAGTGCTTGGTGACTGTCCAGTACTGTACATGTATTCATTTATAAAAATAAAAAAAAAATTTTTTTTTTTTTTTTTACTATGTGATCCTACTTACGAATTTTTGACATACGAGCGCCCCCTAGTGACGGAACTCGCTCGTAAGTCGGGGACTACCTGTATCTGATTTTTACAGCATTGATCCACCCCTTAATTGGTAATTTTAGCTGATCTAATCCATGATAGCTTACATACCAGGTGCATATAGGTAAGGCCTAATGTAAAATCCCAATCATAAGCCCACCTAAAACCACATAATTGCATGACACATTGAACCAGGGTGGCACCGACTGGAAGCCATCCAGCCTGCAACCTTCGATGTGGGGACCTGCTGATCCAACGTTGGTCTTCAACCTTCATCCAAGGGCCGCCTCCTCTGCTTCAATCGAGGGATCCCCTCTACATGCTGATTAAAAACCATTCTTGCTGATGAAATCAATAACCCCCATCGTTGTGGATTTACCGTTGTGGATTATAAGACTTTGTTTTCCAAGGGATCACAGACTCAGTTTTCCATGGGTTAACAGACTATGTTTTCCAAAGGATTGAAAGCTTACCGCAATGGGATTACCTACGAACAGTATGGAATTTCCAAAAACATTATGGGAGTATAATTTTGAACTTTTTTTTTACTTTTTTTTTTCCACTTGCTGGATTACATAGAGGTCAGAGACATTCGGTGGTATCCTTTCGTGTTGGAACTCATCTCCAAGGACAGGCGATGACTTCCAAAAAGGGGGACTGTAGTGATACACCTCATCTCTGATATTGTAGGCTTGACCTTCAAGTACACCTCTCTGCATCTCTTTGAAACTAAGTGTTACACCTTCTTGAAGCCCTCAAGGAGACGAGTGGACACTTATATTTTTTACAATTATTTTGAATTAATGGACACTAATTAATCAGATTGAACTTTCTCTTTAATGTGTGTTAATTCAGAATTGATCTACAGTATATTTTGTCATTTTAATGATGATCTGTTACTTTCATGAGTTTTGACCTTCTGCTGGTTTTATTTCTGCAAGAACAAGCAGGTTCTGAATCTGGGACATGAGCCATGGTAAACTTTTAACTTGCAACTTCCTTCTCTGTTTTGTCTGTGAAAGTTAGCCATAATATTCTCTGTGCTCACAAGCAGGCCATCTGGCCGATTCTGTAAACAGTTTTCCTGTTGTCCGTCAGAGACAGTTCTGCCTATCAGATGAAATATCCATCTCTTATTTTGTTAAACCAGCCAATAGTTATTAAGGAGGTGGGTCAGACCCCACCTCCCATATAACGGTCCATTTCCTGCATCTTCTTGAGAGTCGGAGGGAAGAACATCCTAAGAACTTGGTTTCTTCTCTGGAAAAAGCTGGAGACGTTCCGGTCATTGTGTCAACTAGACCCACGTTTCAGCTGGAGTTACAGTAAAGCTTACTGTAACTCACTCATCTTCTGGAAGAATTTGTTTTCTGAAGTTTTATTTTGAAAAATCAGTCTGTGCGCTTGACCTTTGTTACCTGCCGAGGGAGGCGAGTTTCCTCGTATCGTGAATCAGCCACACACGCTGAAGTTTCAACTGGACGGCCGTTGGACAAACCCATCCACGTGTGTGTCCAGACACTTCTCCACTCTTATCTCCAAGAGACGAACCGTCAACAGGTAACGAGTCGTGGTGTGTTTGAGCGTGCGGGAGCCCAGCAGCTGCTCGTGTGGGAAAGAGGTGTCACCCAGTATGGTTCAAAATAACCAACTTCAGTTAACTTAGCTTTCAATCTTTAATCTTCCTCCTATTTCTTATTTTTCATAAGCTATTAATATGTTAAGTAATGTGCCAACAGAAAAGTTTCTAACTGTCTGTTTTAATTTGAATTCTTGTCAACGTAGTTATTAAATCAGAGCTAATATCGATACAAATGTTTAATGTACTTTCATGATAATTTCAATAAAAGGTCTATTTTCTGGTAGACCAACATAAGTTGAAGTCTCTTGTGAAGTTACATTTCTGGCTAATCACATCACCGATTTATTGATTTAATCTGAAAAAGTTGAGACCCCGTGAAACTGATGGTAGATTTGTGTAGATAAAATCTGCTCGGATCTTTCATCCAAACTATAGGTAAGTCAGTAAACTGACCTCGTAAGTGTTTAATTACACAAACGGCCTATAGATTTATTACACATGTATGTATGCATATACAGGTGACCCCCGACCTACGACCCCATCGACCTGCGAACCACGGGACCTACGAACATATCATATTTAATAAAAATATGAAATTACTGTATTAAAAAAAAAAAAATTTTTTTTTTTTTGTGTTTAAATGTTCTTAATTTCATGTTCTGGTTGTTTTAAAGGCTTTATAAATAATAATTATGATAAAAAAGATCATTTCTGATCATTTTTGAGCAATTTTTGAGCAATCTTGGGCAACAGGAAGTAGGTCTTCAGTTTACACGGTCACAAATTAATGTAGAACACCGGACGCTATTTTAGGTTCAGTCACTGGGGTCTCCGGTCACAAATTAATGTAGAACACCGGACGCCATCTTAGGTTAGCTGCCGAGAGCCGGACGAAGACTGGTGACCAGGATGGCTTCATATGGATTAATTACTAGCTGGAAACGTCTCTGTGAACTTTGTGGATGTCTCAAGCAGCAGCGGATTTATCGCCGATCGTGCCAGGCCGCCGTGCGAACACCTCCGGCCGGCCTGGCTACACCTCCGGCCTGGCTAGCTCCAGAGCTAACACTGGAGCTAACACGGGAGCCGGCCTTTTGAACACTGGTGACCAGGATCGCATCATATGGATTAATTACTAGCTGGAATAGCTCTGTGGACGTCTCAGGCTGGAGCAGCGGCTGGAGCAGCAGCTGCAGATTGATCGCGCCGCCGCTCCAACACTAGCTCATGGCTTGGCTAGCAGAAGCTAGCCAGCTAGCTAACACAGGTCTGGAGCAGCTGCGGTGGCTTGCCGGCCCCCGCGCTGCTTGGCCCGAAAACAATCAACGCATGGCAACCTATGTCGGCTTTGACCATCTCAAAGTAAGAAAATATATTTTTATTTATTCTGTAAATGTGAATAGCAATGTTTAACATTACAGTACACTACTGTACATGCTTAAATGTGTGCGCGCGCTCCGTTAGCATGATAAATAAAGGTTGAATGAATGAATGAATGAATTTTTTTTTTTAATATAATTTTCACCCCCTACCTACGAACGGATCGAGCTGCGAACCGTTCTTAGGTCCCTAACTCGTTCGTAAATCGGGGGTCACCTGTACACATTAGTCTTTGTTTATGTTAGAGCTGTGTGTTCATGCCCAGAGTTTGATATCTTGACAAAACTACAATTTTTATTTTTTAAGACTGTTTTTAAAATTATTGGCCCTCATGCACGAAACAGTTCGTATTCTTATCCTAAATGTCTCCTACTTTTGTTCGTACGAAGTGTTCGTACGAACATGCCACGTCAGATCCAACAAAGTCTTCTATCGTCAGGAAATGTGTGTATATGAGCTATGTAAATAATGATGAATCCCACCTGTTCTATTCACCTGCTCGTGCACGCGGGAGGTTATTTACATAATTTCCACCCCTCAAAACACCATATAAGGATATAGTTTCCTGCCACCGCGAGCAGGAAGTGTCCATTCATTCCGGCTTTTATGCGTCAGAAAACACACAAACGCGTTTGGCGAATTAAAATTGACTCGCCTTTGATCATAGTGTCAGCCCCGGATCTGAGCGCAGACCCACACAGAATACAGATGACATCAGTGAGCGCCCACAGTCAACAGGCAGTTTATATTAAAAATGACATGAAACAAGCTGGTTTCGCCTTTCTTCTCCCCTGTCTCTGCAGCGGCGCTGTGTATTTATGTGTGTGTGTGTGTGTGTGTGTGTGTGTGTGTGTGTGTGCCGACAGTGGCACGGGGTGGGGGAGCCGTGCCGACAGTGGCGCGTTGCGTGGCACACGGTGGTCGACATGAGTGGCACGGGGGGGGGCGCGTGGCGTGGTTGCGCGGGCGCGTTGCGTGGCACACGGTGGTCGACATGAGTGGCGCGGGGTGGGGGCGCGTGGCGTGGTTGCGCGGGCGCGTTGCGTGGCACACGGTGGTCGACATGAGTGGCGCGGGGTGGGGGCGCGTGGCGTGGTTGCGCGGGCGCGTTGCGTGGCACACGGTGGTCGACATGAGTTGCGCGGGGTGGGGGCGCGTGGCGTGGTTGCGCGGGCGCGTTGCGTGGCACACGGTGGTCGACATGAGTGGCGCGGGGGGTCACGCGCGGGTGGCGCAAGGTGGTGGACGTGGGGGGGGGTGTTGAAGCCGCTTTAATTAAACCAATATGTGTGGTTGCATTTAATTGTTTTTAAACTCAAAATATTTTCTAAATAACGAAATATAAAGTTATTAGTGGAGAAAAGGCAGTCTGGATGACAGCAGACTGACGCTCCTAAAATATACGACAGGTCTGGACCACACGTAAATTTTGTTCGTATCTGAAAAAAATCCTAGGATACGAAAACATTGTTGGATGCCGCAAATGATCCCAAATCACTCGCACGCACAGGATAAGAACAAATCTGTGCGTACGAACCGTTTGTGCATGAGGGCCATTCTGTTTTTAGTTTTTAAAGACGTTATTTGAGTAATTCTCAAAACAGTGTTGTGGTTATTTCTGTTGTACAACAACCAGTTTATACCGTTTACAAATAAAAGTTTGTAACTATTTACTTTTTTTCTTTTACTGACTTTATTCTATATTTACTTATATTACTTATAATATTTACTTTATTCTTTTATCACTTTGATAAAGAGATTAATCTTACTGGGTCTTTTGGGAGAGGGGAGTGGCGAGGGATTGGTGGGTCTCAGATTGGCTAGGAAGTAAGAAGGGGGGTCTTTGAGGAAAATAGGTTGGGAACCACTGGGTTAAGCTACTGTACTTAGCAAGAAGTTTAGCAAACAGCAAGTAAGTGAAGCAGTGTGTAAATACTTCATATTCATCGAATACATGTGTGCAAGCGGATGAAAGTTGTCCTCCAGCTGAGACTCTCCTTGTGTGAACACCAACTGCTGAAAGCTCAGACCAAACTCTTCACATTTTCAAGAAAATAAAAATCTTGTTCATGTACAAAAACACATTTTGTTTGATCTCACAGTGCAAAAAAATAAATAATAATAATAATAAGACAGACAAAAGAAATATAAGAAACTTCTATTATTCTCCATCTATTCTTTTTTGTTATTTTTCTGACACCTTAGTGCTAAGGTGTTAAAAAACAAGTGTAGGTGTAAATCATCTTCTCAGATAAACTGATTACATCTTTTTCTTGTCACACTCTTCTTCAGGTTAATAAAATTTCACAAACTCACACAAGCAAAACTGGCTGTCAGCCAATAAAGTCTGTCTGCTGCAGCTGTTGATTAAGCTCCTGTTGAAAAGTGATTAGTACAGACAAAATGAGCCACATTAGATATCTGTCATACAGACGCCATGCCCATGCATCTGATAGCTCCACAGCTCTGTCCTAAGAACATGTAGCGCTTCTGTTCGTGACATCTGAAGACCTCCGCTTCCCTGCTCTCTGAAAATTCATTAACTGTTTCATTTATGAAAGAGACGTCTGCTTAATGGGGATCTGTGGTAAACCTAATGGAGTGACACAAACACTCTTCAATCCCATTTAAGCTATCTGCATAGTTTAATGCAGAAAGGCCCGCTGAACGTCTGCAGCAGCGTGCTCAGACTCTTCCCAGCACCTAATGCCGGTTACCCACTGCACAACTCGAAACGCGCCTGCCGTCCCCTTTTGGCCGCTGGTCACGGTCCCACTGAACCACTGAACACCGTCTGATGACGTACACTAGGGGGTAGCAGAGGGAGGGGTCTCTGGCTTGTTTTCCGGGTTCAGTTGTTGTGTAAACTGCACCTCCGACGGTCTTCGATGAGATTAAAACTTTTTTTTATGTTTGGGGTGATCTACACTGGAGAGGACAGCAGCCTGTCAGCAGCAACTGTAAAAATGTCACGTTTCTTA
Source organism: Garcialebias charrua (assembly GCA_038048925.1). Lineage (NCBI taxonomy): Eukaryota > Metazoa > Chordata > Actinopteri > Cyprinodontiformes > Rivulidae > Garcialebias > Garcialebias charrua. The sequence continues at coordinate 16,826 of JBBPBX010000913.1, read as the reverse complement.
CCGGAGTTTGGTTCCAATTCCTGGAGGCTGGATCCGGTAAGTTTAAAAAGTAAAAAAAAGTCCCGTTGTGGTTGTGTAATCAGATAGCAGAGGCTCTCTCGACTGTTTGCTGGACGCGTCGAGAAGCCAGAGATCAAATTTTATGGCGTTGGCAGTTCGACGCCGACGCGCACGTGCGTGTGCAGGCTGCCCCCGCGCCGCTTCGATCACTTGAATTGCGCCGCTTCCTTGTTCGCCATCACTCCACGCGTCTCCTCCATAGACTTTGAATGTAAACCGGCCGCTTCGGCCGCTCGACAAGGGGGGCAGTGGGTAACAGGCATTAGAAAACGTGAAATTCCTCTCCTTGCATGAGAAAAAAGACAAGTCTCTGCTTTGAAACCCCAATGCACATGGTCTGCGCTGACAATAGCAAACACACAAACGCACACATTCAGTATCTCCCTAGCTGTACAGGGAAGCTGGCTCTGCTGCAAAGGAGATTCCTGCTGCATTACGTCAGCTCTCTGCGGACTCTACCTGCACCCTCATCGTGTGGCTGCAGAGGGAGAGCACAACCAAGTGGACACAAAAGACTGCGAGGACTTTTCAGATGGACATTCAGAGACGGGCTCAAGATGCAAAAAATATTAAATAAATACATAAATAAAGTGGCTGTGATACCAGAGCTTATGTGCACCCAGTACAACTCAAAGACACACAAACTTTAGGATGCACAACAGAAAAATAGTAACACTGATGTGTCAAAATATAAAACAATTGTGATGTTTTGAGCAGTTAAAGGAGAAGTCTGAATAAGGAAGTTTCACAATCACGCCACAGTACATTTTCCATTCAGCATCATTATAATAGTGAATCCCTGTCATTTTTGTTACTTCTACAGAGCTGATATCAGGCTCCATTGTGGTCGTTCATCTCCACAACAGAGCCCGTCTATCCCACTGAGCATTAGCAAGAAGCGTTTGAAAGCTTCATGACTGGAAATTAATTTCTGACCTAATTCCTCCAATTGGAACGGCTGCCTGGCTCGTCACTGCTCTCTACAGGTCCAGATGGCGTAACGGCATGGAGCAAATATGCTTCAAACACTGCTGAGGGTTGGAAAATACTCCCAGAAAATGGCCAAAGCCAGGGGTCGACATATGAGTTGATTTCATGAGGCCGCACGGCGATGGTGTCGAGCGTCAAATCAAAGAGACTTGTAATGAACAGTCTGGTCGTAGTGAAAACTTGGGCAGTCTATGTCGACAGATGGCCATCTAAGTTGGTCAAAGATCAGATTTCTTTACTCATCTAAAAGAAAGTGCAGCCGATGGGGAGAGGCTGAGCTGTCAGGACTGTTGATACCAGATTGGAGGGTAAATACAGGCCCCCAGAGGACAGCTGTGCCTGTCAGAGGCCTGCCCTGACACAGGAGAGCACAAAGGGGCTGCTTTCAACTTCATTAACACTTTGTCCACATCCATCTGTCAGGTGACATATATATCAGGCTTAGTGGACATGAAGGAGGATGGGGGAGTCTAAAAACACGCAGAAGATGTGTAACTCTATTTAAAATATACGGCAAACTGTTGAAATCAGGAGCAGGCTTTGAAGATTTGACGGCAAGCTGCTTAACTGACGCCATTCTTCACACTCAGCTGAGGATAATGCAATTCTAGCTGTCAATCAAACCATTAGGTTTAATTTGACTCATTTATCTTCATTTGGGTTCCTGACTGAGCCACTCTGTATTAAAAATGAGAGAGGTGAGTTGAAGGAGCCATGGAGGGCTGCAGAGAACTAGAAGGCTCATTGGCAGCTAATGACTGGCCTGATGGCTTCTCGTCAATAATTGGACCTCTGCATTGATTTTTTTTTAAAAACTCAACAAACAGCACTTCCTCCTGCAACAATGCAGACTGTTTAATCTAAATCCTCTGTTAATGTCGCTGTGAGCAGTGCAGCAGCTTCAACAGAGAGCACAATCGTTAGAAGAGCTGAATGGCACTATGAAAACAGCCTCACAGTGCAAAGGTTTACAAGTTATCACCTCTGGGGAAGTAGCTGCACAAAAAAGATGAGAGCCTCCAGCTACCATCTCTATGTGAATGAGCAACTGGTTTGAAATGAACGTGAACTGACTGGGAAGAGAAAATGAAGATGGTGAAAACACAACTCATATTTCAGCTCGACAGTATTGGCACTCCAAACGTGGCTGTTTGAAGTGGCTGAGAGGCAGCAGACAGACGCAGTGATTAGGGAAGGTCCAAATTCAATCCCTCATAATAGCAAGTGTCGTTCCTATTAAAGAGCCCCCAGGCACTTAAAACAGGGAGCGCAGCTTAGGGACTAACAAGCTGATGTCTCATTCCTCTGGAGGAGGGCAGTGGAACGCCTCAAGTGTCCTGTGGGATTTAATGTACCATCAACCCTGACGGCGTTGGTCGACACAATGGCCGGCTATCAGATTTATGTACAGAAAATTGACAATGGTGCGGAATGGTGGAGATTATCATACAGCAGAAAGGAGTTCTCTAACTATTTGATGCTTTAAATCAAGTTTTATACGTTTTATTTTTAGAATACTGTATTACCAATACAGGTAACCCCCGACCTACGTACGAGTTTGGGACCTAAGAACCGTTCGCAGCTCGATCCGTTCGTAGGTAGGGGGTGAAAATTATATTTAAAAAAAAAATTATTCATTCATTCATTCATTCAACCTTTATTTATCATGCTAACGGAGCGCGCACACACATTAAATGTACAGTAGTGTACTGTAATGTTAAACATTGCTATTCACATTTACAGAATAAATAAAAATATATTTTCTTACTTTGAGATGGTCAAAGCCGACATCTTAGGTTGCCATGCGTTGATTGTTGTCGGGGCCGAGCAGCGCGGCGGCCGGCCAGTGAACCACCGCAGCTGCTCCAGACCTGTGTTAGCTAGCTGGCTAGCTTCTGCTAGCCAAGCCATGAGCTGGTGTTGGAGCGGCGGCGCGATCAATCTGTAGCTCCTGCTCCAGCCTGAGACGTCCACAGAGCTCACAGAGACGTTTCCAGCTCGTAATTAATCCATATGAAGCCATCCTGGTCACCAGTCTTCGGCCGGCTACCGTGTTAGCTCCCGTGTTAGCTTCTGGAGCTAGCCAGGCCGGAGGTGTAGCCAGGCCGGCCGGAGGTGTTCGCACGGCGGCCTGGCACGATCACCGATAAATCCGCTGCTGCCTGAGACATCCACAAAGTTCACAGAGACGTTTCCAGCTCGTAATTAATCCATATGAAGCCATCCTGGTCACCAGTCTTCGGCTGGCTCCCGGGCAGCTAACCTAAAATGGCGTCCGGTGTTCTGTGACCGGAGACCCCAGTGACTGAACCTAAAATGGCGTCCGCCGTCCGGTGTTCTACATTAATTTGTGACCGTGTAAACTGAAGACCTACTTCCTGTTGCCCAAGAATGCTCAGAAATTGCTCAAAAATGATCAGAAATGATCTTTTTTATCATAATTATTATTTATAAAGCCTTTAAAACAACCAGAACATGAAATTAAGAACATTTAAACACAAAAACACAAAAAAAAAAAAAAAAAATTTTTTTTTTTTTTAATACAGTAATTTCATATTTTTATTAAATATGATATGTTCGTAGGTCCCGTGGTTCGCAGGTCGATGGGGTCGTAGGTCGGGGGTTTCCTGTAACAGCTTTACATCAGGACTGGAGCATCCTCATCTTCCACCTTGTCATCTCCATCTTCACTCACTGCCCTCTCTACCTGCCTGGAGGCAATTAGGGCATGGATGAATCAGAACTTTCTTCAATTAAACTGCTCCAAGACTGAGGCCATACTGATTGGCACCCCTCACCAGGTACAAACATCTACTATAACAACAATTTCCTTTTCTGGACAAGACATCCCCCTCTCCACCTCTGTTACTAATCTTGGAATAAAAATGGACTCCAATCTTACATTTGAAAATCACATTAAGCATCTGTTTAAAACTTGCTTCTTCCATCTTCGAAACATCTCCAGACTTCGCCCATCCCTAACTTTTTCCGATGCTGAGAAGCTCGTCCATGCTTTTGTCTCCTCCAGGCTCGACTACTGCAACTCCCTGTTTATTGGAATCCCTGGCAAAAACCTTCAGAAACTTCAATATATTCAAAACAGTGCAGCAAGGATCTTGTTGAGAGTTCGTAAATTTGAACATATTACGCCCATTCTCCATAACCTTCATTGGCTTCCTGTCGCCTACAGAATTCAGTACAAAACTGCTCTCATTACACATCAATGCTTACATGGAGCTTCACCAGATTATCTGAAGGATATTCTTATTCCATACTCATCCACCCGGTCGCTGCGGTCACAGAACAGTAATCTCCTTCACGTTCCGAGAACCAAATTAAAGGGGACCACACATGCAAAATTCACTTTTTAATGTTTTTTTACTCATCTTTGGGTATTTACTTCATAAAAAAAACAGTCCTTGTGCCAAAAAAAATGCACCCAGTGGTTTATTTACTCTAGATTTATTTGTCTGTGATTAAAAACGCTTCGTTTCACACTTCCTGCGGTTTGTGACGTCACAAACCGTAGCCAATCACCTCAAGCCTGAGTCCAGCCCCTCACCTAGCAACCCCTGGTGATGCTCCACCCACTTGAGTATAAAAGATGTCACGGTTGCCTAGCGGTTTAGGAGCTGACCTGGCGGTCATTTATTCATTTATTTAGCCCCCGGGGGGCTAGGGGTTTGCCCTGCTCCAGCCATGCAGCACATCTCGAGTAAAACCAGAATCCGCTCATTCTCAATCAGTTCATCTGGACAGTTTCTTTTTAGCAGAAACGTTTCACCCTCACTCCAGAGGGCTTCCTCAGTCAGAGTAGTCCAAAGCACACTGAAGTTAACCCACCAAGTAAGCAACTTATGTGGACCAACCAGTTTGCTGTAGCCAAGATGGTTTCTGGGGGCGTGTCCCTCGTCGACTCCTCCCAGGCAGGCAGACATGTCCAAAGTGGTTCAAGACAAGAAAGTTAATTCTCAATAGTCCAGGTATCAAATCCGCTCATTCTCAATCAGTTCATCTGGACAGTTTCTTTTT
>JBBPBX010000912.1:86045-111404 GCA_038048925.1 Garcialebias charrua | reverse complement strand
CTATAGTGCCTGTGGACCCCCTGCTGGATCCAGGGGGCTTTTATTCCACTTATTTTCTTGTTCCGAAGAAGACCGGGGATCTGCGTCCGGTTCTGGACCTCAGGGGCCTGAACGCTGACCACTAAGGATGTCTTGAGGGCAATTTCCCCTGGCGATTGGTTCACGTCCATCGATCTAAAGGATGCTTATTTTCATGTTCCAATCGTGCCGCCCCATTGGCGGTTCCTTCGTTTTGCCTTTCAAGGGCAGCACTTTCAGTTCAAGGTCCTCCCGTTCGGCCTTTCACTGTCCCCCAGGGTATTCACACGATATGTCGCAGCGGCCCTCTCCCCTCTACAGGTGCGGGGCCTGAGGATCCTCTTGTATCTGGACGACTGGCTCATTTGTGCCACGACGCGGGATCGGGCGGTTCGGGATACCCGATTGGTACTCCAGCATATGGAACGCTTGGGTCTGCGGGTGAACCTAAGGAAGAGCAATCTGACTCCCTCTCTGGGGACTGTCTTTTTGGGCATTGCCTTGGATTCTATGTCGATGACTGCTCGCCCGTCACCCCAGCGGGTTGACAGTATATTGCACCTGCTCCCAGCAGTGGCGTAACTTCCCGAAGGACTTGTAGGGACGTGTCCCCACCAATGCTGACCTCTAGTGGACAGTCCCCACCAATATTTTGTTCACGTATTTTACTTTCTGTGTGCTATGTATTTCTGATTAAAACCCCATTCATGCCGCTACTCAGAAAGAAAAGAAAAAAGTTATCTCCGCTTCCCACCGTCAACGAACCCCGACAAAAAAAAAACAAAAAAAAAACTGCCGAACAGCTGTTCTGCCCAGCAGCGGCTCTGCATTTAGTTAATACGCATGAGCGCGCATGCGCAGTTTGCAAGAAGCCCATGGCGCGCAGAGGAGTCGTCTGATCACCCTACACGGCAAAATACAACCAAAAAGTAAGTAATTAAATTGTTTTGGTGCACAGTACTTATGGTGTTATTGTGTATTTACACAGTTTACAGTGTGCATGCATTTCCTGAACGTAAGTAAATCATTTTGATGATATTTTGCGTGTAATATGTACGCGACTTCAGGCAGAGCGAAAACTACGTTTGTTTATGTGTGAACAGTGCGCGCGAAGTTAGACCGAGCTTTGTGAATTTAATTTAAACAATATAATCATCCTGTTGTGTGCTACAGAGGAGGGAGGGATGGGGGACGAGCTGAAGAAGTGGCTGTAGATTACTTCTACTAGCATATTTAGCTAATCTACTAGCATATTTAGCTCCATCTACTAGCATCTCACGGTGAATCAATGAACAAACTGAAAACAATCTGAAAAGCTCTGAAACAGGTGGAGCACGTTCTTATTTATCTTGAAGCAGACACAGAGCTAAAACCTTAAAGTCCTCCATCACTGAGTCTGGCTGTTAGTTTCAACATCAGACCAGCAGGTTCATGCTGCCATGCTGCTGTAATACTTTGAAATCTGATAATTGTTTTATTTTTATTAATTACTGTAATTGCATTTGTAATGATAGTGTGCACCTACTATTTTTAGTTTGGAGCAAGCCTGGATAGATTGTTGTACTCAGTGCAGCTCCTAAAGATTAAAGTCCTCTAAATAGCTTCATTTCATTTTCAGAGTTTCTATCGGCCAAATTGTGACATCAGATGTTTAGAAGATTCTTCCCAATGGACAAAGTGGATTCTACCTGCAGGTGAGTAAATGCTGTAAGTTACAATATATGAATTATTGGGGGAATAGTGCCGCAGATGTCAGAGAAGGTGGGCCTGTGATTGGAAAGTCTCGGGTTCAACTCCTGGTACTGTCAACATCAAAATGTGGATGGAAAATGTGAAACACCCACACCTGCCTCCACCCTCATTTGCCCCACTCGGGGCCCTTGAGCAAGGCCCTTAACCTCCACCATCTGCTCCCTAAACAAGTCTCTCTTAAAAATGAGTTCTCGTGACTCAATGAGATACTCACATTCCACTCCTGTTTGGTATCAGTCAGACCACCACTGCATGACTACAACTGGTCCAAAATGCAACAGCTTGATTTTTAACCAGTACAGGCAAAAGAGAGCACATTACACCAGTCCCTGCCTCCCTGCACTGGTTACCGGTTCATCTTCGAATCCAGTTCAAAATTCTCCTGTGTGTCTACAAATCGCTGTACAGTCCCCACCCCCCATCGCTATTCTCTGAGGTCAGCGGACCAGTTACTGTACTTCTCACCAGTGGTGGGCAACGCTAATTAAAAAATTAGTTCCACAATTTCTAAAACGCTTATTAATTTTTTTAGGTCCACAATTTCAAAAGCACAAATGTCTTATGAAAATTAGGGGAAGCTAATCTAATCCGCTATTTATATATTTATATATTATATATATTTATATATAGCCGGCAGCGTTATGCAAAATTTGCACTACATTGCCAACTGAAAAGTAACAAAAATGATCCTAAAAGGATGAAATTACAAAAATCAAAGGATTTATTTAATACTTTACGTACATATATTCTATTCGGCCACGAAATTAACAAAAAATAGAATGATCTTTTAATCCCTAAAACCACTTTTAAATCTCAAATACACGGGTGTGTCGCCACCGCATTTATACATAAAAGTAACCCAAATACATAAAACTAACGACTCACCGTCGAATGGTCGACACAAAACACACAATAAAATCCTCCGGCCACGTTAATTTGGCTTGAAACAGCGGGGTTCTCTGCGGATTTATCCATTAGTAACCCAGCACAACCAACCAGCTGGACACAGAGTTAGCGTCTATAGGTAGTCAACAGATTTAATGAAAAGTAACTAAAATACATAAAACTAACGACTCACCGTCGAATGGTCGACACAAAACGCACAATAAAATCCTCCGGCCACGTTAATTTGGCTTGAAACAGCGGGGTTCTCTGCGGATTTATCCATTAGTAACCCAGCACAACCAACCAGCTGGACACAGAGTTCAGCGTCCAGTTCACCTCTGACCCGGAAGATGTCAAGATTCTATAGGTAGTCAACAGATTTAATGAAAAGTAACTAAAATACATAAAAATAACGACTCACCGTCGAATGGTCGACACAAAACGCACAATAAAATCCTCCGGCCACGTTAATTTGGCTTGAAACAGCGGGGTTCTCTGCGGATTTATGAAGAGACCGAGCGCAGCCAGCTAGCCACAGAATTAGCCCCTGAGTTCACCTCTGACCCGGAAGATGTCAAGATGGAATAGTCCATTTTTAGTAGGGGGATAAAGAAATCGACCGTTTTTTTAATTGCGTATTTAATGATCGTTTTCATCGTAACTATAATTATTTTTATGTTAAATGTACATTAACAAGCAGGATCAATGTTAGGGATGTAGGTGACTGGCCGGGGCGCGGCGGGGCCTCATGCTGATTGGGATCCCCAGGCAACGGCATAATTTGCCTACATGGTAGATCCGAGTCTGTTCTCCCCTCTGCTCCCTCCCCCCTCCTCTCTGCTCTTTACGGTGGGGAAAAAGGTAAAACAAGCAGCATAAGAGCTTGTAAATAAGTTTATTGGTTTTTACTGATAGATAATTAGTTATTAGCGGTACTGCATTTTAAATAAAAATAGCACAAATCCGCTTATGAATTATAAAAGTTAGTCAATCCACAAAAACGCTGACAAAAAGTTTAGGTCCACTGTAAGCGGATTAGCGCTTTAGCGCTATCTAGCGTTCATGTGCCCACCACTGCAGTTCTCACAGTTCCAGGAACTCATCTTAAAGTGAAACAAAACCCAAATTTAACTTTTTTAGCTGATAAACTCCCTAGAATGTGTTTAAAATGTTTCAGAGCACTATTTTTGTGTTAATTTTCATGAAATTGTTTGTATTAGTTAAAATCGGCAATATTTGGTCTAAAAACGAGTATTCGTAGTCCTATGGGTTGAACTGTGGTATTGCACCCTGATTTTCTCATTAGTTTACGATTCGCACAGTGACGTATTTTCGCAAGCTTTCGTCACGGACGTGGTTCAAGCAGAGCCAATCCCCTGCGGAGATGACACGGTCCTCCCTCCAGTGCATACCTTATATGGAGTGCTACATTTCACTCCTGAAAAGCTCTGCAACAAAGCATATTATAGTTTTCGGAATGGCACTAGTTATTTGTGTATTGTAACTCATTTATTTTAGGAATATTTTTCACTTCTTCGAAACTGTCTGGTTGTATATGTTTTAATACAGTGCGTTAGAGGAGCAGTGCATGAAAGCTGAGTTGGCTCAGTGGTTTATACGCTGGGTTTGAATACGGGAGACCCGAGTTCGATTCCCGGTCACGGAGTACTCTTTTTTTTTTTTTTTAAAGCCTTTTGTTTTGGATAGGTCGGGTGGAATAGGTAAATACATCTACAGTACATGTTTATTCTTTGTTGTTGCTTGGTTTATGTTGTTGGCTTGCTACAGTTCTAGTTTGTTGTAGGTTGTTGCTGGAGGAGGCGTGGACGCAGGAAACCCCCCACCTCCTCCCCTCCTTTATGCGATGCCTACAGTCTATCGGAACGCCCATTTTGTTGAAGATTTTTGAATCTGGACTTGGGGAGGAGTTAAAGATCCAGGGGCCGTTCAGTGACACTTTAAGGTCAGAGGTGACAGGAACTTCTCTGTAACAGGACCAAGACTCTGGAACGAGTTACCTCGATCTGCTCGTCAGACAGGCCCCCTCCCTCTCAGTTTTCAAATCCCGTTTAAAGACTCACTACTATTCAGTAGCTTTCAACACCAGATGATCTGTGTTTGAACCTGTTTGCTTCACACAGGTTGGTCGTTATATTTATTATCTGCAACGTTTTTATGTCTAAATTCCGTTTTCTTACTTTGTGTGTTGCCTGTTGTTTGTACAGCACTTTGGTTGGCCTTGTCGCTATTTTAAGTGCTCTATAAATAAAATGGCATGGTATGGGTTAGGGATGTCCCGATCCGATCACGTGATCGGAAACCGGGTCCCGATCACGTGATTTCAGACTCGACTCGACTCGGGCGTTACACACCGATCAGGGATCGGATATATATGTGTATATTTATTCTAAACACAAACGGGAATATTATATTAACTGTATGTTGAGTTACAGAGTCAAATTGTCTCGGAACAAAACATGCACAATAGTTTTGCAGCAGTGCCTGCCGTAAAGCAGTGCCTGCCGTAAAGCGGTGACTGTCGTAAAAAAGAAGCGGAACGCGGCATTAACTTGAAGTGGAGGCAGCGATGTCTGTCGTGTGGAGATATTTTAAAGTGGATGACAAATGGAAAGTTCGTATTTCAAGAGGAGGTAAGGAAAAGGCTGCATTTAACACAACAAACCTGATTAGGCACATCAGAAACAAACACCCGACACAATACACAGAGTTTAACCAGACAACCCAGCCGAAGACGAGCCAGCTCACGCTGCAAGAGACTTTATAATTTATATTTATCTCATAAAGAAAAACATACACTTCCTTCTGTGAAGCCACAGGAGGAGAGTTAAGGAGTGCTGTTCAGAAAAGCATGTTACTAGCCTTATTTTATAAAACTGACACTTTAAGTTTATTTGTTTACATGCCTGCTCAGGTTCTGGTTCTGCTCAGGTTCTGGTTCTGCTCAGGTTCTGGTTCTGCCAGGTTCTGCTCAGGTTCTGGTTCTGCTCAGGTTCTGGTTCTGCTCAGGTTCTGGTTCTGCTCAGGTTCTGGTTCTGCTCAGGTTCTGGTTCTGCTCAGGTTCTGGTTCTGCTCAGGTTCTGGTTCTGCTCAGGTTCTGGTTCTGCTCAGGTTCTGGTTCTGCACAGGTTCTGGTTCTGCTCAGGTTCTGGTTCTGCTCAGGTTCTGGTTCTGCACAGGTTCTGGTTCTGCTCAGGTTCTGGTTCTGCTCAGGTTCTGGTTCTGCACAGGTTCTGGTTCTGCTCAGGTTCTGGTTCTGCTCAGGTTCTGGTTCTGCTCAGGTTCTGGTTCTGCTCAGGTTCTGGTTCTGCTCAGGTTCTGGTTCTGCTCAGGTTCTGGTTCTGCTCAGGTTCTGGTTCTGCTCAGGTTCTGGTTCTGCTCAGGTTCTGGTTCTGCTCAGGTTCTGGTTCTGCTCAGGTTCTGGTTCTGCTCAGGTTCTGGTTCTGCTCAGGTTCTGGTTCTGCTCAGGTTCTGGTTCTGCTCAGGTTCTGGTTCTGCTCAGGTTCTGGTTCTGCTCAGGTTCTGGTTCTGCTCAGGTTCTGGTTCTGCTCAGGTTCTGGTCAGGTTGTGGTCATGTTCTGGTATTTTAAGTTGAGCTGCTTATTTTAAATTAGACATTTATACTGTTGCACTAAACTTCAATGTGAAGAATTTTATTTTAAATCTTATTACTTGATTGTTCAATCTACCTCACAGAAGTACTCTGTTAAATGTTAAGGTAAATAAAATAAAAATTAAGGGACATCTGGATCTGTTTCTTTTTTTCCCCTTCATTTTAAAAATGTATTTTAGAAGTATCGGATCGGGACTCGGTATCGGCCAATTCCTAAAATTAAAGGACTCGGACTCGGGGCCAGAAAAACCTGATCGGGACATCCCTAGTATGGGTATCTGTATAAATAAAGGGTAAATGAAAAAGATTAATTAAATTATGTGACAGATATTTTCAACCTTCATTAAAACATATTGTACATTGATTCTTCCAGGTTCAGCTGACAGACGTGCCTGGAGCTGCTCACTGGTTATCTGGACACCAACAGAACATCTGGAGTTGGACATTTCTTTTGACAAAGACTTTACAGATACACAGATGAAACTCCTCCAGAAATTTTACTTTTCAAACATGCTTCCAGCCTTGGTAGATGAATTTGTTGCAAAGAAGATGCAGCGCTGCCATAAACACAAACACTGCATTTTAAAGATATTAAGGTAAGTACATACACAACACCAGTGGTGGGCACATGAACGCTAGATAGATATTCGTGGCCGAATAGAATATATGTACGTAAAGTATTAAATAAATCCTTTGATTTTTGTAATTTCATCCTTTTAGGATCATTTTTGTTACTTTTCAGTTGGCAGTGTAGTGCAAATTTTGCATAACGCTGCCGGCTATATATAAATATATATATATATATATATATATATATAATATATAAATATATAAATAGCGGATTAGATTAGCTTCCCCTAATTTTCATAAGACATTTGTGCTTTTGAAATTGTGGACCTAAAAAAATTAATAAGCGTTTTAGAAATTGTGGAACTAATTTTTTAATTAGCGTTGCCCAACACTGCACAACACATCAAGAGCACTGTATGAAGCTAGGGAGAAAATAAACAATCTTAATTGTTGTTGTTTTTTTACAAACCAGATTCCAAAAAAGTTGGGACACTAAACAAATTGTGAATAATAACTGAATGCAGTGATGTGGAGGTGCCAACATCTAATATTTTATTCAGAATAGAACACAAATCACAGATCAAAAGTTTAAACTGAGAGAATGTATCATTTTAAGGGAAAAATATGTTGTTTCAAAATTTCATGGTGTCAACAAATCCCAAAAAAGTTGGGACAAGTCCATTTTTACCACTGTGTGGCATCCCCCCTTCTTCTTACAACACTCAACAGACGTCTGGGGACAGAGGAGACCAGTTTCTCAAGTTTAGAAATAGGAATGCTCTCCCATTCATGTCTAATACAGGCCTCTAACTGTTCAATCGTCTTGGGCCTTCTTTGTCGCACCTTCCTCTTTATGATGCGCCAAATGTTCTCTATAGGTGAAAGATCTGGACTGCAGGCTGGACATTTCAGTACCCGGATCCTTCTCCTACGTAGCCATGATGTTGTGATTGCTGCAGAATGTGGTCTGGCATTATCTTGTTGAAAAATGCAGGGTCTTCCCTGAAAGAGATGACGTCTAGATGGAGCATATGTTGTTCTAGAACCTGAACATAGTTCTCTGCATTAATGGTGCCTTTCCAGACATGCAAGCTGCCCATGCCACAAGCGCTCATGCAACCCCATACCATCAGTGATGCAGGCTTCTGAACGGAGCGTTGATAACAACTTGGGCTATCCTTGTCCTCTCTGGTCTGGATGACATGGCGTCCCAGTGTTCCATAAAGAACTTCAAATCGTGACTCATCTGACCACAGAACAGTCTTCCATTTTGCCACACTCCATTTTAAATGACCCCTGGCCCAGTGCAAACGTCTGAGCTTGTGGAGCTTGCTTAGAAATGGCTTCCTCTTTGCACTGTAGAGTTTCAGCTGGCAACGGCGGATGGCACGGTGGATTGTGTTCACTGACAATGCTTTCTGGAAGTATTCCTGAGCCCATTCTGTTATTTCCTTGACAGTGGCATTCCTGTTTGAGGTGCAGTGACGTTTAAGGGCCCGGAGATCACGAGCATGGACCTTACCAAGCTCCGCCCAGAAACGCACCCTCAGCTCCCACATGGCTGCTTACCTCACAAACTAACACTCGCGCAGCATTGGAAACATGGCGTCGACTGACTCTGCAGGGTATTTCTGAGTCGAATAGTGCATCATTTCTGCCAGATTCCAACAAAATATCAGCCACGACAATGGACAGGGGAACCAACAAGTTCATGTTATTTATTTTTTTGGACGTTATCAAGTTGTTTGAGCCACGCGATGCCTCCAACCGTCTGATGAGGAAAACAGCAGCTCCTCACACGCTCAGCATTATTACAGCTGTGGACAGGATCACTGATGCTTATTGTTCTGCAAGGCTGGGTAAGTCAGGCATTCATGGTTTTGAGGGTTACTTTTGAAATCAGTGATTTCTGTTGTTGGCAAAAGTTTGAGTGTGCCTTGGTCTGAAGATGGCGGAGGTAGCTAACGATGCAGAGCTACTCAAGGAGAAGGCAAATAAGTACTTCAAAGGTAATTCAGAGGACCTGACAAGCTGGTGACTTATTTTAGCAGCTTAGAATAGACAAGTACATGATGTGCAGAGTGGTTTTAACTAATTTGTGATTAATGGAGCCGGTTTCAATTGTGACGCAAAGCTAATGCTAACTGTAATCTCCATTCATTCCTTAAGTGGTTGGTTAGCCGTTGCTGCTTTAGCTGCTAAACACGCCGTCAGTGACTTTTGTGAGGGCTAACGAGCTCAGCCGTTCGGTGTGTTAGTTAAAATCCAGCCTTCGTGTCACGATTTTGTGCAGTTTTAGTTGAAATCGACAGTAGAGCTCGTTGTGTTAGCTAGCTCATGTGTAGTTAGCAGAGCTGTTTCTTCCCAACTTCAACAGCATCCAGGACGTTCAGTGAACTGTGGCTTTCTCTCATCGTGACCGCATGTTGTTACCTAGCAAGTTTCAAACGCAGGTCAACCCTTCTCTGCTGGTGAAAGAAATAATTGTTCAGTTTTGTAACTTCTTCGTGCGAATGCAACGTAATTTTGATACACGGCGCTCGGTGCTAGCGTGGCTAACACGATTACAGTTTAGCGAAAAGCCTTTTCAGGTAGAATGAAATCTTTAAAGGGGACCACATGTAAGTATTTAAAAAATTTATGTTATGTCTGTGTGCTATCTTGACAATATTAATTCATTTTAATACACAAAATAATTCTTAGATAATTAATTATACCCTTTTTAATTCTGCCATTTTTAACTTTCGTTTTGAACGACCGGTTTCTGATACTGAGTTCTGAAGTCCACGCCCTTCAACGATCTGTTTACGCCCTCTGTAACAGCCAGTATCTGTAATGTGTTGTTGTTTTAAAATTAGCTCTTTTTTTATTACTCATTTGACTTACTGTTAGTGTTAGCTTAAGATAACTTACCGAAACCCGTCTGAGCGCGCCGCAATTTGCTGCTCCTTTTAGCATTAGACCACCCGAATCCGATGCTAATGTTAGCTTGTTCCTCTTCCGGTGTTCGCCAGCTCCGCTCGTTGCACGCGGAGATTTTGGGAGTTATCGCTGTTCCAGTCAAGACACACAAAGTTCACCAAGTGTCTCCCGTAAATTAATCCGTAAGGAGAAGGTCCTCGCTGCTGCAAGGCTGCTGCGAGGCAGCAGCGAGGCTGTACAGTTGAAGCTCCGCTCCATCGCGCCAGAAGAGGGTCCCGTTGCCGCAGGTCCCTACGCCGGGGGTCCGCTCGTTTAATTTTTGCCGGCTGCGCGTTGGGAGCGATCGCAAATACACTAAAAATTGAACTAAAACATAAAAATAACAATTATACTTTATTTATAAAGCCATTTAAAAAAACACAGCTGCAACAAAGTGCTGTACACATGAAATTAAGAACATATAAACAAAAGATGAGATGAAATCATGAAAAACAACAGTCATGTGTTTAATACAGAAGTGGGTTGAGCCTAACCAGGGGTTGCTAGGTGAGGGGCTGGACTCAGGTTGGGGTGGGTTGTCCTCTCTCGCTTGTGACGTAACATGCGAGAGTATTTTAAAACGAAACGTATCTTATCACAGTAAAATAAATTTACTAGAGTAAATAAACCACTGGGTGCATTTTTTTGCCACTAGGACTGTTTTTTTATGAAGTACATACCCAAAGTTGAGTAAAAAAAACCTTTAAAAAGTGAATTTTGAATATGTGGTCCCCTTTAATGTATGTTAGATACGGTACACATTGCATATTGATCTCTTCAGCTAACGTAAAACTGTGTAACAGACAGGCTTCAAGGTGTAGAAGTTGTATCGGTATCGGTAAATGCGGTCGTGCACAAGCTCACAATGTAAATTAGCATGTCTAAAAAATTAAGTCTGGTCCCCTGGACATCCCTCTGGTCCAGAGGACCAGACTTAGCTTTTTTAGAGTTTTCTGCCTGGATTATTGAGCATGCATCAAGGTAAATTAGCCTGCGTTTCTTGCTACTGCAGCGGTTGTTTGTGAGGCGGTCACGCGCCTGGTAGCTGCGCTGTGACGTGAAATGGGCATTAGCCAATGAAACGCGGCCCTGTGGGCGGAGCTTGGTAAGGTCCATCCAGTAGAGTTTTATGGCCTTGACCCTTACGCACAGTGATTGTTCCAGATTCTCTGAATCTTTTGATGATTTTATGCACGGTTGATGATGATAACTTAAAAGTCTTTGCTATTTTACACTGGGTAACACCACTCTGGTATTGCTGCACTATCTTTCTGCGCAACAATGGTGCTTGACCTAACTAGCGTTAATTGGTCTTCCAGCTGTTCGTTGTATGCTCAATTTCCTTTTTCCAGCCACTTATTGCATACAGATAAATGCTATAGTTAAATCCGGTTTCTTCCAGCTAAGACTCATTGCCAAGGTGAAGTCTTGTCTCTCTTTCAGAGACCTTGAAAAGGTGATTCACGCTTTTATTACTTCTCGCTTGGACTATTGTAATTCACTGTATGTTGGTTTAGACAAATCATCTTTGCATCGTTTACAATCTGTCCAGAACGCAGCAGCTCGTCTTTTAACTTCAACTAAAAAATATGAACACATAACCCCTGTCCTGGCATCCCTTCACTGGCTCCCTGTCCACTATCGGATTGATTTTAAGATTTTATTGCTTGTTTTTAAAATCTTAAAAGGTCTGGCCCCGTCATATTTATGTGATCTTATTAATATCTACACTCCTGTAAGAGCACTCCGGTCTACCAACCAGTTTCTCTTAGATGTCCCCAGATCCAAAATGAAATCCAGAGGTGATCGGGCTTTTGCGGTTGCTGCTCCAAAACTGTGGAACAGTTTACCTGAGAAAGTAAAGACCGCTCAGACTGTTGACACTTTTAAATCTTCACTTAAGACTCATCTCTTTTACTTGGCATTTGATCCTCGCAGAATGTGAGATCAAATTTTGAGCAGATTTTATTGTTGTTGCATTTACTGATAGCTTTATTATGTTTAGTGGCACTAGATGCATTTTACTCTGTTTTTATTAATTTTTTTAACTGTAAAGCACTTTGGTCGACTTCGGTTGTTTTTATGTGCTATATAAATAAAATTGACATTGACATTGACTTGTCCCAACTTTTTTGGGATTTGTCGACAATGTGAAATTTTGAATCAACATATTTTTCCTTTAAAATGTTACATTTACTCAGATTAAACTTTAGATCTGTCATCTATGTTCTATTACGAATAAAATATTGATATTTGCCATCTCCACATCATTGCATTCAGTTTTTATTCACAATTTGTTTAGTGTCCCAACTTTTTTGGAATCCGGTTTGTAGTATTATTTTCATTCATTCATTCAACCTTTATCTTTATTATCTTGTAATGCACTTTGGACAATGCAAGTTGTTGCTGGAAGGTCCTATTTAAATAAAGTTTATTATTGTTATTCCTGTTAACAATGTCTTTCTGTATCGTGCCTTCTTCCAAAGACTTTTTGTATAAAACTTGTGTGCTGATGAAATGAAAATGAAGGTGTTAATAACAGTGTACAATGATCTGACAGGATAAATGCCAACTCAGGGTGTCATACAGCTGTTAAACTGCTACTCAGTGTCATACAGCTGTTACACTGCTAGTAAGGGTGTCATACAAGTCAAAGTCAAAGTCAACTTTATTGTCAGATCTGCAATATGTACTGTACAGGACATACACACATACAGCTGTTGAACTGGTAGTAAGGGTGTCATACAACTGTTATTGTTATTATGACATACACAATTGAAAAAAGTACCGGTACTTTGTCCAAAAAAGCAGATGCAGCATTTTTGATTTCCGTCCCCACCAACTTTCAACACAAAGTTACGCCTTTGGCTCCCAGACTTCAGGCGCGGTCTGGCACCGCTTCTGGTGTGGTACCTTCGACTCCTGGGGATGCTTACAGCTGCATCCGCCGTGGTGCCCTTGGGGCCGCTGTCGCTGAGGCCCCTTCAGATGTGGCTGACCAGCTTGAAGTTGGACGCCTCGCGGAACACTCATCGCCTCCGACAACTTCGGGTGAGCCCTCAGTGCCTCCAGTCTCTGTCCCAATGGAGGATGGGGTCTTTTATGACAGCGGGGGTCCCGCTCGGTTCCCTCCCGTGCCACCGGGAGGTTGTGTTTACGGATACATCCTCCATGGGCTGGGGTGCCACCTGGCGAGGTCACAGGGCACATGGTCCCAGCGGCAGAGCAGGGAGCACATCAATGTCCTGGAGTTACAGGCTGTGCTTCTGGCCCTTCGGAGCTTTATTCCAGGCTTGCAAGGGAAGCATGTGCTAGTGAGGTCGGACAACACCACTGTGGTTGGTCACATCAACCACCAGGGGGGGACCAGGTCACAGAAACTGTTGCGTTTGACGCAGCGTCTTCTGACCTGGGCTGCTCCGTGTCTGGCCAGCCTCCAAGCAGCCTACATCCCGGGGCCACAGAACGTGCCAGCAGATTATCTGTCCCGTCAGAAGCCGTTCCCGGGGGAGTGGAAGCTTCACGGCGAGGTGGTGGAGAGGATCTGGACGGTCTATGGCAGGGCGGAAGTGGACCTCTATGCCTCAGGGGACGCGTTTCATTGCCCCCTTTGGTTCTCCCTGGGCGACGGCAGCCCTCTGGGCCATGATGCCCTGGCGCATGACTGGCCCCGGACCCTCCTTTATGCCTTTCCGCCCTTCAGCCTACTCTTTCAGACTCTCCTGCGGATTCGTCAGGAGGGGCACACGGTTCTACTGTTGGCCCCCTTCTGGCCAGCAAGGACTCTGTTCCCTCTGTTGTGCGAACTCAGCTCTGGCTCGCCGATGCGTATCCCCTCCAAAACGGACCTTCTTTCCCAGATGGGGGGTCGGGTTCTGCACCCGGACCGGCTCCAACTCTGGGTCTGGCCCCTGCAGGGTTGGGGCCCGCCTTTTCCAGATACACCGGGCCGGTAGGACGTACAAAGGCTTATGCGTGGGCGCCCTCCACGCAGGTCGTATATACTAATAAATGGGCGGCCTTTGTGACCTGATGCCGCGATAATGGGCAGGATCCGGTACGGTGTTCAGCCTCTGACATACTGACCTTCCTGCAAGCGCTACTGGATCGAGGACGGTCCTCATCTACCTTGAAGGTGTATGTGGCTGCCATTTCTCGTTGGCATATCGGCCTGAACGGTTGTTCGGTGGGCCAGGACAAGGACGTTGCACTGTTTTTAAGAGATGCTCGATGTTTGCATCCACCCAAACGCCATGTGGTGCCAGCATGGGACCTTTCTCTGGTGCTTGAGGCTCTTCGGTCCCCCCCCGTTTGAGCCCCTGACGTCTGCGGACCTCAAATGGCTCTCGATGAAAACGGCATTTCTTTTAGCAATGGCTTCTGCGAAGCGTGTGAGGGAATTGCAGGCTCTTTCAGTGGCCGAGCCCTGCTGCTGATGGAACCCTGATGGCTCAGGTGTCATACCGAGGCCTGATGTGGCATTTTTGCCTAAAGTGTCCCTACCAGCCAGTAGTACCCAACTGCTCCATCTCGCCCGGTTTGACCCCGGTGGTTCCTCCGAACAGCTGTGCCCTTGTGCACTTGAGGCGTACATAGCCGCTACGGCGCCCATCCGACGGACGGATGGCCTTTTTGTGTGCTACGCTGGCCCACGTACAGGTCAGGCACTCTCTAAACAGCGACTGGCATGCTGGGTTGTGAATTTGATCTCCAAAGCTTATGCCTTGCAGGACCGGCCACTACCGGCGGGAGTGATGTGCCATTCTACGAGGGGCATGTCAACCTCATTTTCTGCCATGACAGGGGTACCGTTGGACAGTATCTGCCGTGCGGCCTCCTGGACGTCGCAGAGTACCATACCTTTACTCAATTTTACCGGGTGAATGTGGCTGCGCCCTATTTCTTACAAGGAGTTCTGGAGCAGCATGTCTCCCTTTCACTTTGAGGTGAGTGGCGTGGTTGTTGTTCCTTGAACGTTGCCGATTCCTTGTGACCGTGTTGCCATGCGTCATCCGTGCTTTGAAAGCACCGCCCCTGGCGGTCAGGAGGGATGAAATAGAACGAAAGTTACTACTGTAACTACGGTTCTATGAATCCCGGATGACCGCCAGGGTGCTTAGTCCCTCGGAATCCTTGCTTTGCGAGAAGATTGAGGGACTGGGTCCCGGATGTGACGTGCCTATATAGTCACGCGGGTCCCCGGCAGGTCACGGGGTGACGTTGTTATCATTTGTACTCGACCTGCGCAAGAATGCTCATTCGTGCTTTGAAAGCACCGCCCCTGGCGGTCATCCGGGAGTCATAGAACCGTAGTTATAGTCGTAACTTTCGATTTTTTTTCATACTGCAAAAAGATTTGTTAAATTTTTATTTATTTATTTTTTTGTTACGTGGAGATTACATTTTTTGGGTTGATTTGATGGTGACGGAGCAGATACTAAAAAATTTTTTTTCCTGTTGCCTTTCATTTATTTTATTTCTTCAGTTGTATATATTTTTCTTGTACCGTACATAAATTTGCTTTGTTTTTAATGAAAATTAATGAATGAACTAAATGCATGAAAAAAGTGAAATTTTGTTTAGTCAAAATAGCTCTGATTTTTTAAACCTTTTTAAAGTAATTTTGTCTTTTAAAAATTTGCCAGTAGCTAAAGATATTTTTACATAAATTATTTTTTTTTAAATTCAGCTACTTGAAAAAAATACATTTTAACTAAAACATTCATAAAACCCTAAGTAAAAACATCTTATCAAGCCATTTGTCTTGTTTTAGGTCAAAATACATACTCTTGAGCAATTTTAACTTATCAAGATGGTACTTTTTGCAGTGCGTCTCTTCCAAAACCACAATAGGCATAACCGGCAAACAAATATAAGAAATTAGGAACTTTAGGAAATCTTACCAGAAGAAATTTCAGAGTCAGAACTCGGCTCAAGGGTTATTTCTTCTCCCTCGGAGTCACAGGGGTTGACATGGTTCAGAATCATATCCAAAGCATGCTTGTAAACCTTTGCCATCTTTGCTTCTCAGCCAACAGAATAAGTGAAATATATGTAGTGACGTGGCTTTTTATCCACCTGGAGGTGGACGCATGCAGGTCTCTGTTAAAAAAATAAAAATAAATGTCTAAATGCCATCATTGACTCTCTTAACATTTATTTTGTTAAATTCCTAATAACAAGATGGGCCCGACTTACATTTATCATGACAAAAACAAAACCTTTATCTGTTGTGTCTTTATTTGCCACTGTTAAATGAATTTACACAACAGAGCTACAACTAACCAACTAATACATTATACGATACACTAAAATAAACTATAAAAAAATTAAACTTACTTGCCCGTTATCACATTATCTAAATGAAACTGTTACGTTTCTTACCATTTACAGCATACAAAATACGTGAAAGTTTGCATTTGAATGTAGTTACCACCAAACCAAGGACTTAATTACAAACTTTGCTATCAAGAAGCACCTCAACTTGCTGAAGGATAACTTGGTTACCTGTGATAACTTAACACACAAAAATAACAGACCTATGACTTACATGGCAGGATTTCTAGACAGATAAAATAAATTCTAACTTGCATTTAAATATAAGCATGATTTAACCAGCATTTAACTTGATTGCTATAGATGAAGCATGCTAACATTGACTTAGCATCATGCTAAGCGAACGAGCAAAACCAAAAACCGGACAGTTGGATCTTGGTTCGACACTTAATCGGGTTCCTGAAGGCTCAAAATTTGCATCGAACACCAAGATTTACACCCTTAAAGATAAACGCTGCAGCAGTTTCAAAGATTATTGAACAGCGACCCATGGAAAGCCTCATCACAGTGTTGCCAGGTGTACGATAATTATCGTATTTGTACGACAATTTTGCACTCTGTACGATCAATAATCCTGAAAAAGGCCAAAAATACGATTTTTTTTATTTATTTTTTTATATATTTTTTACATTTTCTGGGCACTAGTGGCCTTTATTGGAGAGGGAGAGGGCGAAACGGTGGAGAGGGGGGGAGACACCACAGAAAGGACCTCGTCGGGTCTGGGACGTGAACCCACGACACCTGTGGAGAGGCGAAAGCCTCAAGCATATGTGCGCGCCCGCTTATCTCGCTGCGCCACAGCGACGGCACAAAAAACAAAACGATAATTTAACCATTCCGTAAACGTGTACTGTAGTTGTAATCGGTTGCCATCAGCCAGTCGCAACTGTCTGTCGGAGTTTTTTTGTGAACCCTGAAGGCATCTG
The DNA here is from genome assembly GCA_038048925.1 of Garcialebias charrua. Taxonomy (NCBI): domain Eukaryota; kingdom Metazoa; phylum Chordata; class Actinopteri; order Cyprinodontiformes; family Rivulidae; genus Garcialebias; species Garcialebias charrua. The sequence continues at coordinate 94,325 of JBBPBX010000912.1, read as the reverse complement.
GAAATTCCAGCCAATCGTGCTTTTCTAAATGTGACCTAAGAGTGACGTGCATGCGTTGGCCTCAGAACAACGGCCATGATTGGCTGAATAGTCTGCCGTGCCCGCCCCATGAGTTAGAAAAGAAGAAGAAGCAGAGCCGTGTGACACCGGTCTGGAAGAAGAAGTGATGAAAATGAGTGAACATTTATGTAAAGTTGAAAGTTAAATGATGATAAAGAAATATATTAAGAAAATATGGCAGGAAAACTGGGACATTACTGATACAGGAAGACATTTACACAACATTCATAAAGGTAGGATATACAAGGAAAGCAGGAAGAAACAGGAACTTACATTAGAATAGGACACACAGGCCTTAATAAATGTTAAAATAATTGGAAAGCATGCAACAGGACTATGCGACATGTGCACCAGCAATCTCCCTGAAAAGATGCAATATGTCTTTATGGAATGTCCAGGGTATGAAACAAAGAATGCATTTCCAAAAATAAATAAATAAAATGAATATAAAATTTACAATTAGGGATGTTTTTAATAGCGATATCAGTAAAGTTAAAGATCAAGTTGTTATTTTCTTGAAAAATACAAACTTAAGAGAGAATTTAGTTGAGTTATTAAATTTTACAGAATTAGTTTTTTTTCCTGTTTATCTCCTGTCCACACTCCAGCTCAATAGGTGGTGGCAATGCACCTTACAGCTGTGAGTGCCTGTTAGACGCTATTCAACAATAGAGTGACTATAGTGCATACTTGTTATTTAGTTATGACGGGTGTACGATAATTTCCCTCAAAATACGATAATTTTATGTCTTTAGTACGATAATCCTACATTTCTCACCTGGCAACACTGAGACATTTTTAATCTGCAGCCACGAGATCAAGAAGAGGAAACTGTGGCGTTAACTTTCTTTTAATCGCAATCGCCGGCTTGTATGAAATGCTTATCTTTAGATTTCACCTATTGTTAATTCTTAATCTACTGCAATATGAAGCGATTGTATATACAAACTTAAACTCGTTCTTTTTTTTTTTTTGGTAGCATTTCCATTTCCTGTTTTATTTGTTCCAGTCATAAAGAGAACATTTAAGAAAGAGAACTCTTTCTGAAATAAAGAAAATGTAAGTGAGACATCTACCGGTACTGTTACGAACAGCTTGCAGAATCCTGACCTGTCCAGACTTTCAGTGGCACTGATCCAATCCAGGTTGGAGATAATAACAACTGAGAACACCACAGCAGCAGATCTGCAGAAGCCCATTAATATCAGTACAAAATAAATTATAATTTTCCTCCTGTCATTTTTACTTTGATTTCACAAAGGTAAAATGTTTTACTTGAAATATTTAACTAAAACTCTTCATTTACAGCTTGAATTCATACTGGCATTTTCCTGGCACAAATTTGAATGATCAGCCTCTGCAGACGTCCTGCTGTGTGACCACAGCTGCAACAACATGCAACGAGTTACTGGTGGTCCAGGTGTCCACCCCGGGAGCGGGTCTACAGCTCCACATTAGGTCATGCTGCAAGATTAAAACAGAAGATTACAACTTAATTTTCAGAGTTTGCCCAAAGCTGCTCTCCTGAACAGCTACATGGATCTCTTCATGCACTTTAGGTTGTTCTCATGTGAGCAGAGCGGGTTTTAGATCTGGGTGCCTTCTCTGCACTCGGTTTGGCTTGAGAGGAGCCTTTAAACTGTGCTTCCAGACTCGCACAGACACCCCCTGCAGGCTCTTTAGTGTCTATGGAGTTACACTCCTCGTGGTCTCCAAACCTCATCTTGGTCAGGTGGCCATTGATCTCCACCATGCGGCGTTGGTCTTCTTCTCTTTGAGAATCCTGGTTGTAGCGCAGGGAGCGAGAGCTGTCCCATTTACTCTTCTGAATGCTTCCAGTGAAAGGTGAGCTCTCCCGGTTCTGGGATTTTGCTGTTTTTTCTTTACGGTGGAAGTTTGGAGAAGAAAGCTGTTTCTTCAGAAGTCGCTGGGACTTTTTGGCCTTTTTAGAAGCTTGTTTTTTGGGCAGCTCTTCTTCATCCCCGACTTCATCCTCAGTGACCTCTGACCCGGTGGTGTACTCCTCATCCTCTGACAGGAGGGACTGCTGCCTCAGCTGAAGACTCCAGTTCTTAAAAAGAAAAAAGTTGGTTCCGTCTCCTCTCAGAGGTTTGAGCAAGGTCGGTTCTAACACAGGGTCCCAGTCCTGGACCTGTTCTGCATCGAACACACTCTCCTCAGTCCTGTTTCCATGCGGGGCGCTGGACAAACACACAGCGTCTCTGTGCAGTAGCAAGTCGTTCAGGACTCGGGTCTGGACTGAGGTCGCCTCATCACAGTTTTCTTCTTCAGGGACTTTAACGATGTGGTCTCGTACTTTACAGCCCTTTGGTATCCCAGTGGGATCGAAGCGGAGAACTCTCTGGTTGCAGCAAGGATATATTCCTGCACTGTACCAGCCTTTCTCGGTGCTCATCCCAGGGTACAGCACGCTGTCTGGATGGTATCTGCAGCAGGTCAGCTCTGCACATACGAACACCTGTTGGCATCTGGAGCAGGTCAGAGTGTTGATGGTACCCCAGATGTTCCAGTAAACAAGGACCCAGGACTTCAGCAGCTCATAGAGGCTCATGATGTAATCATGTACATTCCAGCTTTTCTGTCTGATGTGTGTATAGATGATTTCTCCTCGAACATCGATGTTGATTTTCCCAGGAACACAGGAGATCTTCCTCTCCGTTTCTTTGGTCAGCAGCTTAAGGCACAGACCACACTTGTAGAGAGTTGAAGCATTTCCAGGGGAGTCCTTGTTCTGGTAATTTGTATCAAATAGACGCTCAATTTTCTTCTGAAACAGTTTGCTCTTAAACTTCTCTTTTTTATCACGAATGTCATCAGCCTCGTTGTGGTTGAAGAGTTCAGCGATCCGCGTTGTCAGGTTGCTGTTGATGCAGTTCATGTTGCAGGGCGTTGCAATGATGGCACTCATGTGTTTGTGGCAGTACAGGATGCACTCGTCTACCAACGGCTCCATCCTCAAGAACTCGGAGGAGATCAGTATGGAGATCACGTTGCTGGGCTCAAGCCGGGGTTTGTCCTTGTTTCCCTTTCCCGTCGTGTTCCTCCTGACGTAGTTCATGAGCCAGTCAAAAATCTGCACATCACAGTGAACAGAGATGTCCACCTCATCCCACCTCTGTAGGTCCAAAGACAAATACTCAGAAAAGTACCGCATCTCTTTGACTAAAAGATCTCTGGGACAGGTGAAACGCTGCTTCAGGTTCTTGGTTTCATCGCACACGTGGATCACAATGTTAGGATCTTGTGGTTTTTGTGGTTTATTGTCCTCTTCTGCTGAGGGTCGTTTCTCTTTCTTCTCAACAGGACCCACTCTTCTCAAAGGGATTGTCTTGGAGCCTGAATCTTCACTGCAGCACTGGCTTCTTCCAGATATGTTAGTCCCATCTGCAGAGTCCAGCAGCTGGTCTGATGGTGTGGTGCTTCCTTCGGTTTGGGCATTAAACCGATATTCCACACATGGAAACCCCCCAGTCCTCTGCAGCTCCTCAAACCGACAGGCACACTCCTTGGGACTGAAGCCCGGTAACAGTCGAGCTACATCGTCCCAGTCTATGGGCTGGGGACACGCCCAAAGAGAGTCCAGCACCAGGTCCAGAACCAGGACATTGTTGTTGTTGTCTGAACAGAAGCGACTCATTTCTACAGACACAAGTTGCAAGAAATGCGTGAACCCCACATCGACTACAGCAAATTAAGTCTTCAGAATAAAACTAATTAATTTTAAGCTCGACGCCGAGTCGCACTGCTGCAGATTAGCAGGGACGCCGCCATGTTGGGATCATCTAGGCCTACATGTTGACTTCCTGCTAGCATGGCAGTTACCAGAGCAACCGACATCTGTGAGGATGCGTGAAAGAATAAACCTGATAAAACAGCCACATAGTCTGACCTGGAATCCAGTAGTATGTAACTTGGTCAATTATGATCCCCTCGAGCTAAGATGTATGCTGTGCTTTGTTGTAAAAGCAGCGGGAAATTCGTCGCAGTGTTTTTTGACGACGTCACTAGTTCTTCTTCTTTGATGTTTGTCAGCGGTTCGCCAACAACGAAATTGGTGCTTTACCGCCACCGACTGGTAAGGAGTGTGGACCAAAAATGTCACTCAAGGATTAAAGGAATAATGTGTTAATTTCATGAACACATTATTTTTGGCTTTCATGAAAAGAATTTTAATGTTAAAAAAAACCCTAGCAATTAATTTAATTATAATATTTGGCAACTACCATATTCACAAATGTAAATGTTCGTCATCTTCGCCTTTTTTTCCAGGTTTAATTAAAGAAATAGAATTATATTTATGCACCATTTCTAAGAGTAACAACAAAAAAAGCTATAAACACGTTTGAATGCTGTAGCTCCTTGAATATATTTAATGTATACATCTTTTTAATGTACACTCATTGTAGAAACCTGGCACCCCCTGGCATATGTTATTCTGTTTTTTGTTGTTTTTTCGGTTCCTTGTTCTTGTTATCTTGTCCCTTGTTCTTTTGTTCACATCCTTATAATTGTAATGAAAAAAAAAGTGTTAATTTAAGATAATGAAATATTATCTGAAATTTTTTACTATTCGAGTTAGTTCTGAATAAATCAATTAAATCTAGTTTTACTTTAATTCGATTTAAATTTTGTATCAACTGTTGTCTTTCTTTTTCATAAGTTTGGCAGTGTAACATGTTCTATTGTCTCATCAGCTCCATGTATTCACATTTACCACTGCAGTGTTTCCCAAAAATAAAAAGAGCGGTTTAACCCAGTATGTCCAAATCTGAGACGAGAAATAATTGTCTCCTCTCTCCTCGTCCTCCCTGTGCTTCTCATTTCTCCAGTTTTCTTTTGGAGTTTATAGAACCAGCGTCCTTTCTTTTCTTCCTCAGCTTTTGCCATTTATCCTTCATTTTCTGTTTTATTAAAAGTTTTATTTCTGTTTTACTAAAATTAACTACTAAATCCACTGATGGATTTCTAGCAGCTTCCTTTGCAGCCTTATCTGCCATTTCATTTCTTGTAACTCCATAATGAGCTGGTATCCATAAAAAATGTATCATTAGACCCATCATATTTATTCTGTATAGTGTTTGTTGAATTTTTATTAAAATATCTGGCCTGCTTTCTGAATGGTTACATTGTAAACTGACTAATGATGAACTGGAGTCTGAACAAATCACTGATCTCGTCTTGTTTCTTCAACCCACTGAATAGCTAATAATATTGTGAGCGTTTCCCCTGTGTACACTGTAAGTCCATCATTACTTCTTTTTCTAACTTTGATCTTGAACTCTGGAACAATGAAAGCTACTCCTACTTTATTTACCAAGTTCTGTCTGTGAATTTGAACATACAGTAGCTGTAATATTTATTGATATGGTTCGGTACTGTACTTGAATTTAAAATGAATCCATTATTCTCATTTCTTTCTTTTTTTTCCAATAATGTGAAATCTACCATGGCAGGGTTTGCGTTATTCATCTAAAAAAGGGATCAGTGCAAAGCAAAAAGGTCCAATGAAATGTTTACAACTTTATATTTGACTTGGATTATACAGTGTCTTTGCTTTTCAATTTATCAGTTTAATGGCAAGCATACAGTTTTCATTGTATGTCCACATATTGAATCAGTCGTGGGATGCTGTGGCTAAATGTGGTTTTAAATAGTAAAAGTTGATAAAAGTACTAGTACTAGGGGCGGCCGTGGCGTGGTGGTTATGGCAGTCGTCCCCCGATCGGAAGGTTGGCGGTTCGAATCCCGGTTCCCCACACCATGTGTCGTCGTGTCCTTGGGCAAGACACTTAACCCCGAGTTGCTCCCGGTAGGACTGGAAAGCACCTTGCATGGTAGTCTGCCGCTACCAGTGAATGAATGTGTGTAGCATTCAATGTGTGTAGCACTTTGAGATTTTCACTAATGAAAAGTGCGTTATAAATCGAATTCATTATTATTATTATTATAATACACAATGGATAAAAAATTAAATTAAATTGTAACAGGTTTATTTCCCTTGGAAAAGAAAAGGTTGCCAAATATTAACCATCCATTCTGCAAGGATGTCAGTTTTACACGTGGTCTTTTTTGACCAGTTGTGTTTTTAACTATTTCCACCTTGAAGCACAAACAGAACATCACCAAGGTCCAGGTCAAACAACCTTTATTTGCCACAGAAACATGTATGGCACTCGTCTCTGGGCACAAGCAGCCAGTGTTTGCCTCGGTGAGGTTCAGGAGGCAGGTGAGGATCCTGCTCAGCTGGCTCCAGCTGCAGCAGGAGGAGCAGGAGGAGCAGGAACTGGGCCAGGAGCGGGCTCTGGAACAATGAAGCAGCCCCTCTTGTGCCACTGCATGTCCCGCACACGTCGGACAGACTGGATCTGAGGAGCGGGGGACTCCCAGTCGTTCCAGTGCTTGAAATCTCCTCGTTCGAAGATGAACTGCCGACCCCGGTACCCCGGGTACATGTAGCCAACCCATCTGAAGAACAAGACAGATTTGTCCCAGAAAATACTCAGATGAATCAAACCCAACAATTTGGCCTCAGTTTGAATGAAGTGATAGAATTAAAGGGATGAAGGAGGAAACTTACGTCCCATTCAGAGCCTTCACACTCGCCACGCGGTCCTGAAAACCATGGCCCCACAAACTTGGCACATCATCATCAACGATCTCCATCTTTCTGCCAGTGAACCCCGGGTTCTCATACAAGTGGAGCTTGTGTTCAGCACCATCCTGAGGAGCAGAACCAGACACATGGATGCTTCCAAGTCCTGCAGATGTCTCCCATCACTGTTAACCAACATGCTGATGCAGCTGCTGGTAAACGGGCTTTAAACAAGTCGCTCACCACTTTGAGTGGCCTCAGAGACAAGAGGGTGTCGCTGCGCTGACTATTGGTCCAGGTGTCCCAGCGTGGATACTCGCCCTTCTCCAGAATGAACTGCTCCCCAGTGAACCCATGTCGGTCATGACCCACCCAACTGAGAGAAGACACAAGTTTATTATGATAAACGCACAGAGAAATGATTTTTCTGCGTCTACTCACGGTCCTGACTCAACAATCACAGATCCGACCTTCTGCAGGCCCTTCTCCGTCACATCCTTGCACTCTGCAGACAGCTCCGTCTTGGAGCCCTGGAAGTTCTCAAACTCGAACAGCACCACCTGGACAATGGAGAAACCAACACACGGTATGCCCTTCATTAATCACCAACACATGGTCAGTTAGGACTTTTCTTGAGGTGTAAACATCTGTAAGATGGAGAAAACTAGTAATTCATCCCTGATCTCAGCAGGTTTTTATCTCTGAATAAAAAGTGCAGGTCAGAGCACCTTAGATTTGGTTCCAGCTCCACCCTGGCTCTTCCCAGCAGCCAGCTGGTCCGGGGCACTCTGCTGCTTGGACATCCTCCTGATTCACTGCTCCTCCACTTTGTGACATCAGCACACACACAGTTAAAGCACCATGCACACTCAGGAACATACACAGCAAAAAAGAAGGATACATATCAATTTGCCCCCATGGCTGTAAGGGTTTCATATCAACCCTTCAGGACTTCAATACGACAAAAACACCACAAAATTGAGCATTTGCTGTTGCCGACTCATCAAATTGTCTTGCATGTATGAAAATACACAATTTTTCAATTGCTGTGTGTCCAAACTTGGTCTTTTTACCTGGATATGTCTGCTAGAGTGACAACGTCCCTGTTTTTCAGCACCACTTGGAGTTTGGTGGGGTTGAGCCATTAGAGGGCAGGGCTGGGGGGTATTTATGGTTTATTTCTGGCCACAGCAGCAGAAAAGGGGGAGCTGTTGATACAGCAAGTCTGTCGCTCACATTGTGTCCGTAACGCTGCCTCTCAATAGGCAGCTGTGTTGGCACACGCTGCCCTGCCCGGCTGCCAGCGAGCGCCGTGTGTGGGCACATGGACAGAGCGCCAAGAGGATTGAGCAAACGGGCATGCTCAGCACAAACACGCACCGACCGTTGAGCTACACCCAGCTTCAGACTGCACGACTGTTTCTCACAACTGGGAAGGCAGACGCTTCGTAAACAGGTTCATTTGTGCCGCAAGTTTCACAAACTGCAACCTGGAACTCAAGTCAGGTAGATTTTATTAAGAATGTATACACTTTAGGACACTGGCCAGTACAACACAGTGCAATAAACATTGCTACTTTCAAATAAAAATAAAAAAAAAAGTCAAA
>JBBPBX010000912.1:3910-72357 GCA_038048925.1 Garcialebias charrua | reverse complement strand
TGAATTGGGAGAGGGTGCGCGGACGCTAGCCTTCACCAATAGAGAAACAAGGCTGGCAAAAAAAAAAATGAATTGGAAGAGGGTGCGTGGACGCTAGCCTTCACCAATAAAAGCGAAGTGGGAGAGGGTGCGCGGACGATAGCAGTCACCAACAGAAGCTCAGCCCAACCGAATAAGAAGTTGGCTAAATGAATCGGGCAAAGTAATGAATTTGGGAGAGGGAGCGGGAACGCTAGCCATCACCAACAAAAAACAAGGCCAAACTCCAGAGAGCCTAGCACCGCTAGCTCAAATCAACTGTTTGAGGTTAGCGAAAAAGTGAATTGGGAGCGGGTGCGCTAACGCTAGCCTTCACCAATAACAAACAGGGCCAAGAAAATTAAGGAAACTAGCACCGCTAGTTCAGAACCATTACAAGGTTGGAGACAAGTGAATTGAGAGCGGGTGCTAACGCTAGCCTTCACCAACAAAAACAAAGCCAAACTCCAGAGAGCCTAACACCGCTAGCTCAAACCAACCATTTGAGGTTAGCGAAAAAGTGAATTGGGAACGGGTGCGCTAACGCTAACCTTCACCAATAACAAAAGGGCCAAGAAAATTAAGGAAACTAGCACCGCTAGTTCAGAACCAGTACAAGGTTGTCAACAAGTGAATTGGGAGCGGGTGCTAACGCTAGCCTTCACCAACAAGAAAACAAGGCCAAGCACAAAGAGACTAGCACCGCTAGCTCAACAAACCAAATAGTTATGGAAGGTGTGCGAACGCTCGCCTTCTCAAAGTAAACAACACCAGAACACAGCTGGCTACACAATAAAGTAGAGTAATACTTACCCACGTGTCAACCTCACGTGGAAATTGCCTCCTAAAACGGACAGAGCCACAACAATGGCAACAAAAACCGTAGTCAAGGCAAAAATAAAGACTACCTGTACTTACGTGACCACACGGTAGTCTCCTCCGAGGCGGATGGAGCCGCCACGAGCGGCGGAGCCGCCGCGAATAAGTAAAATGTACTCACCAGTGTTGAACCACTTCAATAACACTGTGGTTTGGGAGAGGGGCATTAGCCACCATAGCCCCACTGAGAGACCTTAGTAAAGGTGAAACCGTCGCGGCCCACGGAAAGTGAACACACTGCTCCGGCCAACAGGCAGGCGGGCCAACAGGCAGGCGGGCCTCCAGCGACGGTGAGGAAGAAAATCCAAAGGCCTGTAGCCTTGGATCGAACATGCGCGAGAAGAAAAAAGAACTGAATTAACGGATAATGCTAGGCTATGTAGCCTCTTGATTGCTTATCCGGTAACACCTATGTGACATCGTTGATATAATTACTCGAACAGCGCATGCAACAGATTTTAAGTCTATTTTGGACTCTCTCAATCTCACCCAACATGTGGACGCCCCTACGCACAACAGGGGGCATACTCTGGATTTGGTGATTACAGACACTGTACTCATCAATAACTTATCTGTATATGACCTGGGTGTCTCGGACCACAGTGTCATCTCTCTGGAAGTGCCTTCAACTTCGCCTGCTTCAAACCCAAAACGACCTATCCAGTTCCGTGACTTTAAAAACATTTCCCCTGATGTTCTGTCCGCTGATCTTCACGCCCTGACCGCTGTCAATCATTCATCTGCAAATGACTCTGTGGATTACTACAACCAATCTCTCCAAGAGCTTCTGGACCTACATGCTCCCTTGAAGACAAGACTGGTGTCTTTCTCCCGTTCAGCCCCCTGGTACACTGATGAGCTGCGCAGGATGAAGGCAACTGGCCGTGCTATTGAGAGACGTGTAAAATCATCTGGTCTCTCTGTACATAAGCAGGCATACAAAGAACATCAGAAAGTGTACGCCTATTCTCTTAAAGAAGCACGCTCCAAATATTATTCCAACATCATCAATACCTGCCCTGGTAACTAACAGCTCTTCTCCACAATAATTCATCTGCTTAATCCCATTAAACAAACTCCTGAGGAATCTGTTCAAAAATGCAACCTGTTTCATCATTTAAAAACAAAGTTGACACTTATCAGATCTCAGCTCCACAACCTCCCTGATCTTCGTTTACCATCTACCCATCTGCATCCTGGGTCCCTAAGCAGCTTTGATGAAGTTGTTCAGAGTGAGGTAGAGTCCATCATCAAGAAAATGAAGACTTCATCCTACACCCTGGATCCCTTCCCCTCGTCTCTCATAAAATCCAATCACTCTGCAATTAGCCCATTAATCACACAAATAATAAATAAGTCTCTACAATCTGGTCATGTTCCACTGCCTCTAAAAACTGCCATCATTAGGCCTCTTCTGAAAAAATCTAATTTGGATCCCGACATTTTTTCTAATTACCGCCCAATTTCCCACCTCCCATTTCTGTCTAAAGTGCTGGAAAAAGCAGTTGCTGCTCAGCTGCAGGACCACCTACAGCAACACTCTCTGTATGAGAAGTTCCAGTCTGGATTCAGAGTAGCTCACAGTACTGAGACTGCATTGCTGAGAGTTACCAATGATGTCCTCATGGCTGCTGACACTGGTTCTCCCTCCATCCTTGTCCTCCTTGACCTCACTGCAGCTTTCGACACTGTGGACCATAATATCCTCCTCCACCGTCTTCATGTGGAGGTCGGTCTCTGTGACACTGTCCTGGACTGGTTCAAATCTTTCCTCTCCGATAGGCTGGAATGTGTTAGTCTTGGCAATGCCACTTCCCAGACAGTCGGTGTCTCCTGTGGTGTCCCTCAAGGGTCAGTTCTGGGGCCCCTGCTGTTTTCCCTTTACATGCTGCCTTTAGGTCAAATTATTAATCAGTTCAACATTTCTTTTCACTGCTATGCCGACGATACACAGCTTTACATCAGGACTGGAGCATCCTCATCATCCCCATCTCCATCTTCACTCACTGCCCTCTCTACCTGCCTGGAGGAAATAAGGGCATGGATGAATCAGAACTTTCTTCAATTAAACTGCTCCAAGACTGAGGCCATACTGATTGGCACCCCTCACCAGATACAAACATCAACTTTAACAACAATTTCCTTTTCTGGTCAAGACATCCCCCTCTCCAGCTCTGTTACAAATCTTGGAATAAAAATGGACTCTCATCTTACATTTGAAAATCACATTGAGAGAAACGCAATTTCAATCCTGTGTATGTCCTGTACATATTGCAGTTCTGACAATAAAGTTGACTTTGACTTTGACTTTAAGCATTTGTTTAAAACCTGCTTCTTCCATCTTCGAAACATCTCCAGACTTCGTCCATCTCTAACTTTTTCTGATGCTGAGAAACTCGTCCATGCCTTTGTCTCCTCCAGGCTCGACTACTGCAACTCCCTGTTTATTGGAATCCCTGGCAAAAACCTTCAGAAGCTTCAATATATTCAAAACAGTGCAGCAAGGATTTTATTGAGAGCTCGTAAATTTGAACATATTACACCCATTCTCCATAACCTCCATTGGCTTCCTGTCACCTACAGAATTCAGTACAAAACTGCTCTCATTACACACCAATGCTTACACGGAACTTCACCTGACTATCTAAAGGACATTCTTGCACCATATTCATCCACCCGGTCTCTACGATCACAGAACAGTAATCTACTTCACATTCCACGAACCAAGTTAAGGACCATGGGAGACCGGGCATTCTGTGTGGCTGCCCCCTGCCTATGGAACTCCCTACCTGACTGCCTGAGGGCTCCGCAGTCACTGGTTGACTTTAAAAATGGCTTGAAGACTTTTCTTTTTAAGCAAGCCTATTCTGCCTCCACATGATTTTATCTTTGATCTTGGTTGATATTATTATTGATTTTACTTGATTTTTATCACTTGTTTTATTTATTTATTTATTTTTTAAGCAGGCCTATTCTGCCTCCACATGATTCTGTCTTTAATCTTAGTTGATTTTATTATTGATTTTACTTGATTTTATCACTTGTTTTATTTGATTTTTGCTTTGTTGCACTTTGTAGCACTTTGAGATTTTTATTAATGAAAAGTGCGGTATAAATTGAATTCATTATTATTATTATTATTATGCGCGAAGGGAATATTCCGTGCTTTCAGCACCGCCCTCTGGCGGTCAGGAGGGATGAAATAGAACATGAAGGTACTTTATGCAACAAAGTAGCTGTGCATGCATTAACTGTATAAAAGTACTAATATGACTGCTTGTTCTGGTCAATTTGTGGTTATTTTAACTAGACAGAACTCAGTCTAGAGTCCATAATGACAGCTTGTTGCAAGTTAATCAAACATACAACATAACTTTCTATGTACAGATTGTGTGTGAGAGACATACACACTCTATAAAGTTATGCTGTCTGTGTACAGTATATGCGCGTGTGTGTGCGCTTCAGTGAGCGGCACAATACATGACAAAGAAGAGAATCGCACGACGGTGAACAGCTAATATTTTTGCGTTTGCGTACAAAGATTCTTCTTACAAAACTGCAAAAATGACTATACTCAGATCATAAATGATCAGGAACTCATTTGAACAGTTTGAATAAACACACTGTACTGTTTATTTACCTGTCATCAGAGCGCAGGCCCGTCTCCCAGGTCCCATACTGACTGTCCGTGTCACGAACGGGCGTTCCAAAGTCTTTCTCCTTCTCTTCAACGCCTTGGTTCTGCTGCACCTGGAGGCAAAAAGGACGAGAGAAGAGAGACGATTGATGGATTGATGGGATGTCAATCTACACTCGAGTCATGCTCCAATATAAATGTCTGAACATGCTTCAGCAGAGCTCCTCAAAAACACGTTGATGCGTTGCTTCTACTTGAAGACAGTCTCAGAAAAAGCTGAATCAATCCCGTGCAGACCACTTTTACATGGGTTGGAGCAGATGATGGTCTTGCAGCCTTGCTTTGTTATTAAAACAACAGTCATAGTAGACAAGATCTGCTTGTGGTGAAGTATAAAACAGCTTTAAATATTTAGCTCAGTCACAGCAGCTATGGAGTATGTTTTAACCCATGTCTTTAAAATGAATTTACTGTTCTATTCTTTGTTGATGGAGCTGGTTGTTGTTGTGTTGTGTCCCAACAGTTCATGCTTTACCACTTTTTAGTCAACAAGTATTATTCCTCTCTGAAAGTTTTGTTTTTGGATGAAAACGTTCCAAGTCTGCATGCACGGACTGAAAATTCACACATAAAGTCACAGTGCAGAGTATGAAATCAGTGCTGTGCAACCACTCAACCAGGCTTACTTCGTGGATATACACAGATTCAAAATGTTAAGCGACAGGTAATAATCCACACCTAGGTTTGGTTGACAACATGATAATGTTAAGTAAAAGGCATATTAGATGCTTAAAGGTTCAGTATGTAATTTCTGGAACACGCTGGAACTTAGGAAAATTTTGAACAGAGACACGTTTCTGGTCCCTCCCCCTCAGAGCCATATATGGCTCTGTTACCCTTGCTCTGCTGAAATTCAAATTCAAGCTCTGTTTTTATTGGCTGATTCAAATTCAAGCTCTGTTTTTATTGGCTGGTTACAAACTCTGTTTTTATTGGCTGGTTAACGGCGGGTCACTGTGGCTTTTTAGAAATGCTTTTAGAGAAGCAAGGGGACAATAGTTTTTTTCAGAGATTACTTGTCTAAAATCAGTATGTCAGGAGGTAGTGACAGAGTGAAGAAATGTGTTAAAAATATATTGTTAGAAAAGTTACATACAGCTCCTTTAAAGATCCAATGACATGATCTTTCTACTATTCATAAAATTGCTCAATATATATATATATTTTATAATTTAAATATGTTCGTTTTTGCAAACAAAACGATAAATCACTTTAATTTTGCTTTAAAAGTGATTTTGAACTTCAAGCCGTGTTTAATCATGGGAAATCCGATTACACACGAACGCACCATCTGTGACGTAGTGTGCAGAGTGTGAGGCAGAGGGCTCTGGTCTCTTTAATAGCGGACAATTTAAAACCTGACGAATTTATCAATCTATGTGAAGATTTGAGCTATTTGTCTTCATTTTGGGAAGCAGAAAATAGTTTGGGTGATGGAACAAGAAACAACAGGATCTAATTTAGGTCTGATGCTGTATCAGACTTACCTTCATGTGGAGCTGCTCACACGCGCGCACTGTGACAAGCCCAGAGCTCTGCCTCACACTCTGCACACTACGTCACAGATGGTGCGTTCGTGTAATCGGATTTCCCATGATTAAACACGGCTTGAAGTTCAAAATCACTTTTAAAGCAAAATTAAAGTGATTTATCATTTTGTTTGCAAAAACGAACATATTTAAATGATAAAATATATAAATTTTGAGCAATTTTATGAATAGTAGAAAAATCATGTCAGTGGACCTTTAATGGATGTCACCAAATCTACTTATGTGCCAAAAGATTTGCTAACTTAGCAGTAGGTTGCAGAGTTTTAGTGGGTAATGATGGCAGGACAGATAATGAAATGTAAAAGGAAGCATCAGTGGAGACAGGATCAGAGCGGGGGCAAAGATGGAGATGGGAATGAGCGATTGTGTGTTTGCTGTCTACTGAACCATGCCTCTTTTAATGAATCTGGTACAGAGAACATACTGTCTCAAAAACCAAACAGAGCTCAGAGAGCCACACCCACACACAACTGATAACCCTGGTCCCTATAAAGAATGAAAAGACAAAAGAAAATCCTCCTGTCCTCTGAGAAGCCTGAAGAGTGAACAGGGAAAGGTGATACGTGGTGAGAAGTGCCCGGGCTCCTTGACCATGAGAGCTGTTTACTGTTGACTAGATCAGTGTGCTCCTCCTGAAAGCTTTGTGAAAGCTGTTTCCTCTGTCTGCACATGATCAAAATAAAAAACTGCTGCAAAGGAAACAAAAAAAAGAGAAAGAAACAATAAAGCAGAGGAGGTAAGAGTTTAATAGTGAGCAATGTTAATGGAGGTGCATAAAAACAGTAAAGAGTGCGAGCAGTGCAGGATGTTGTTAATCAGTGAACCCTTTCCTGGCAAAAGAGAACAGTGAGAACAGTGAGGATGGCAGTCAACATGGTTCCCCGCTCTGAGAAAACACTTCAGCTTATGTTCTCAAGAGTTTACAGAACTCACACTTTTCAACCAGACGTCAAATTATCACTTCTCTCTCAGCCTCGAAATGCATGAACTTCACACTTCAGACAGTTTTCTGTGCAGTCAGAAGCAGGTTTATTTTGGAAAGCAGCAATGTGGAGTTTCTATCACCAGACACCTTCATTTTTGACTCATTTTTAATGCTATAATATTACCTGCCATTTTTAGTTATTGCTGCATTCACTGTTGACACAAAAAATGTACAAGGCCTTGTAAAATTCTGCTGATTAAAAAAAAAAAATCCAGCCCAGCGTGTTTGTGTTACCCAACCCAAATGGATCAGCTCAGCAAAGGAACAGTGTCTTTGCAGGAACACGTTACAGAGAGATGCTTTCAGAAAGCAGATTGCTCAATCATTTGCTATTGAAAGTGAAAGATTATGAGCGAGCAAAGCCAACTGACGAGTACATAAAACCTTTTAGATGTTTACGGCTGTGCATAATCGACCTCAAACAATGCAGATGCGGTTGAAGGAGGAAGCCGATTGAACCAACAGGTCCAGTAGCAATGACTTACAGCAGTCAAGAGAAAGGCTTTGCACTAATAACATTAGCAATAGTCAACTTCCCCTGGACAGGAAGGGTGTGTCAAGGAAAACAACATAACAAAGAGCGGATGAATGGAGGGATGAAGGAGAGAAAGGTTGATCACCAGGAAGGTCTGGCTGACAATCTGCAGGAATGAGGTCTTGGAAACTTGTACATGGCTAATGCACTGACTGCTGCACATCAGTGGAAACAGAAAACAAAACTGAACGTTAAAAAAAGAAGAGGTCTGCTGTAAAGCACCTGACAGGTGGTGTTAGATGAGGGCTTGGAGCAGAGGGAGCGCAGCAAACAGAGGGAAATTAAAAGCCTAGCATTTCTTGAAGGAATGCATATCACCCGCTGTCAGTCACACCAGTTTTAAAGGGATTGTGACATGATTTTTTTTACTATTCATAAAATTGCTCAAAATATATATATTTTATCATTTAAATATGTTTGTTTTTGCAAACAAAATGATAAATCACTTTAATTTTGCTTTAAAAGTGATTTTGAACTTCAAGCCGTGTTTAATCATGGGAAATCCGATTACACTCGAACGCACCATATGTGATGTCACACTGGGCAGAGGGCTGTGGTGTCTTTAATAGCGGACAATTTAAAACTGGACGAATTTAGCAATCTATGTGAAGATTTGAGCTATTTGTCTTCATTTTGGGAAGCAGAAAATTGTTTGGGTGATGGAACAAGAAACAACAGGATCTAATTTAGGTCTGATGCTGTATCAGACTTCCTTCATGTCGAGCTGCTCATACCTGCGCACTGTGACAAGCCCAGAGCTCTGCCCGGTGTGACATCACAGATGGTGCGTTCGCGTGTAATGGGATTTCCCATGATTAAACACGGCTTGAAGTTCAAAATCACTTTTAAAGCAAAATTAAAGTGATTTATCATTTTGTTTGCAAAAACAAACATATTTAAATGATAAAATATATATATTTTGAGCAATTTTATGAATAGTAAAAAAATCATGTCACAATCCCTTTAAACTGAGATCCTCTTAGATGAAGACTGACGACATGAGTATAGCTGTTTAGGTCAAACCTTGAAAATGTTATGCAAGATCTCATAGATCTGTTAGCGCTCAGAGTAGGGATATAGGGATAACCATCAAATTACTCCAAACAAAACTTTGCTCAATACATGTATAAATGAGTTACAGTCATGTTGCGATAGCCAATACCCATTAGTTGGGGCAGCCATCTTGAGTTTTAGATGTTAAAGAACCACCCACTACAGTCACGGATTCCTCCCAGGGCCACGTCTGTCTGAGGGTCGCTTAGTCATCAATCGGAGACCTTGTGTCTCTGCGGTTGGAGCATTGCAGGTGGCTCCGCCCACCTTCGTCACCCTAAGTGCTGACCGGTCGGCCCGACGTGCATCGTGCTTGGGCACGCCCCTGGACCTGCTGCACAGAGCCCACACACACCTGGACAGGCAGGCAGCACTTAAGAGTCAAGTTCTTTGACTTCTCCCGTGCTTTTAACACCATAAGACCTGCTCTACTCTGCAGTAAGCTCCGGGACATGCATGTTAAGAACTCGCTGGTCACCTGGATCAGAGACTACCTCACAGGTCGGCCACAGTATGTGAGGCTGCAGAACACCACCTCAGACACCATAAACAGGTGTCCTCAGGGGATGGTCCTCTCTCCACTTCTCTTCACCCTCTACACCTCGGACTTCAAGTAAAACTCACAGTCCTGCATCTGCATAAGTTCTGGATGACTCTGTGGGCTGCATCACTGGTGACCACTGACCAGGAAGAAGAATACAGAGGTGTGGTGGACAGAACCAACTGCAACTCAAGTTTGGAAAAATATACACCTACAAAGACTCATGTTCATGCTGCTGCTGTTCATTGTATTGTTTTGCACTAGTAGGGTTTAGTGTATATCTTAGATCTTTTAGCGTAACATTTGGCATTCGTTTAGCGTATTTCTTTGTGTAGGGATATCTTAGATCCTTATTTACTGTTTCTCAGTCATTACACTTTATATTTTTACTATTGTTGGATGTAACTGGGACACTGTGTACACAATTTCATTTCACCTCATGTACCACATGTGATGTGAATGACAAGAACCTTGACCTTGAAAAACTAAAGAGCCACAGGTGGACTACAGGAAGAAGACCAGCCCTCCCAACCCTATCAACATCAAGGTTACTAAGGTGGAAACTGTGGACTGCTACAAGTACAGTACCTGGAGGTCCACCTAGACAATAAACTGGACAG
The DNA here is from genome assembly GCA_038048925.1 of Garcialebias charrua. NCBI lineage: Eukaryota > Metazoa > Chordata > Actinopteri > Cyprinodontiformes > Rivulidae > Garcialebias > Garcialebias charrua. The sequence continues at coordinate 62,479 of JBBPBX010000912.1, read as the reverse complement.
CTAACACTAACATGCTCTACAAGAAAGGACAGAGTTGTCTTTTTCTTCTGAGGAGACTCAGGTCCTTTAACATCTGCAGGACCATGCTGCAGATGTTTTACCACTCAGTGGTTTCCAGCATCTTCTTTTACACTGTGTCCTGGGACAGAAGGGTGAAGAAAGCTGATGCCAACAGACTTGATAAACTCATCAAGAGAGCTGGTTCAGTTCTGGGAGTGGACCTGCAGTCTCTGATAGAGGCGTCTGAGCAGAGGATGCTGAGGAAACTGCTCCACATCCTGAACAACATGCCACACCCCCTGCATGACACCCTGAACTCACTGCAGCACCTTCAGTCGTAGACTGAGACCACCGAGGTGCTCCACAGAACAACACAGGAAGTCCTTCAAACTTTTCAACTCCTCCCCCTTTCTGCACATAGGACAACAAAATTAATCCTGCACCACAATTAAAAACGTTAACGTTTTCACATTAAATATTTCCCACATGTACTGTCTGCACCCGTTTAGAACTTAATTGTTGGCATTTTTATATTCTGTTATTTTAATATTCTCTGTTATTTTTTATATTCTGTTGTTTTTTTTAATATCTTGTGTGATTCCGTGTGTATGTTGCTTTGTATTGAATCTCTGGCACAACAATTTCCTGTGGGATCAATAAAGTTCTTATTTTATCTTATCTAAGGGAAAGAGCTGCCATGATGGTAAACAAAACATATTTGACTACAAATTAGAAGTTCAGCTGCTTTGTTTGTTGCAGTTTTACTCACTCCAGTCATTTAGGAGATATTTTACCAACAGACAGAAAGTTTATGTTTATTAAATTTGTTCTTTTTTTAATTTTTTTTTTTTACAAAAAACAAAACAAAACAATCCCATAAATGATAACGTACAAAATATAAATAAAAAAAGAAAGGTAGCAGAAAGAATAAAAAAGTCTTATTACCGGTATATCTGCCCCTTTTTTTCAAACAAACAGTTCAAACAATAATAATCTTCCAGTAACAGTACAAAATGAATAACTCTTTCTAATTTTCTAACCAATACAATACACATTACACTACTTCATATATATATTTTTTAATAATTTAGTTTTGATAATTTTCTTAAATGTAAACATTGACTTGGCATTTTTAACTTCATTCTCCAAACCATTCCATAATCCAATTCCCTGGATTGAGGTAGACCGTCCCTTCAAACTAGTTCTGAATTTTGGTTTTACAAATATCTCTGTCCCCTTAAGATTATAACAACTTTGTCTTTTAACAAAATGCATTTGGATATTTAAAGGTAATGCATTATTCTGAGCCCTATACATAACTGATAAAACATTATAATCTACCAAATCATGGAACTTCAATAACTTCAGTTGATAAAATAATGTACTTGATGGATGACAGTAATGTTTTCTAGTGATAATTCTTACAGCTCTTTTCTGTAAAACAAAAATAGGCTTTGTGATTGTTTTACATGCTTTCCCCCAAACATCAATACAATAAATTAAGTGTGGAACAATGATTGTGTTATACAACAAATACAGAGCTTTATCATTTAATAAGTCTCTGACTTTGTACAGTACTGCAATAGATTTAGCTATTTTTATTCTTACAGAATTTATGTGTTGTTTCCATGTCAGTTTGTCATCAATGATAAAACACAAAAACTTCACCTCACTCACTCTACAAATCTCAACACCCTCAATTTAGAATGGAACATCAACAGTTTTCTTTTTATTACTGAATACCATGTAATTAGTTTTTTCTAGATTTAATGATAATTTATTGAGTTTTAACCAAGTTTGCATTTTGACAAATTCTGTCTTTATCAATTCCAACATCTGTTCTATATCTTCACCTAAACAAAAAAATGTGGTATCATCAGCAAAAAGTACACATTTAAGGAGCCCTGACACATTTGCCAAGTCATTCACATGCAAAATAAATAGCTTTGGTCCAAGTACAGAGCCTTGAGGAACTCCACATGTGATATTACAGAGGTCAGATCTTACATCATTTATCTGTACAAACTGTTTCCTATCTTTCAAATAGCTATATACCACTTAGGGCTGGGCGATATGGAAAAAATCATATATCACGATATGGATTTTTTTATATCACGATAACGATATAAATCACGATATATACAACACGATGTGTGTGTGTGTGTGTGTGTACAGGAAAAATTTGGACCAAAGTTTTTTTATTTTATTATTTTACTACAGATAGTTACAATTATAAGAATGTGAACAAAAAGAACAAGGAAATTTGGACCAAAGTAGAAACTAGATCTACCTAAGATCTACCTTAATTCAAGGAGTACGATTATGGAATGACTTAATGACAAATGTTAAGGAAGCCAAATCATTCCTTGTATTTAAGAAACTGGTAAAAAATGAATTGCTAAAAAAAATATAAATGAATCTAATTTAATGTGTGATATATGTGAATTGAAAATTGACTGAGTTATTTACTTATTTTGTTATTATAGAAAATATTGTTTGAACTGTTATTAGATGAATAAGGAGCAGATTTAATAAGATTTATTCTTCATCTGCTACCTTTCATTTTATTTTTTTTCTATTATGAATACGTTAATTGTTGTATTTCATATTATAAAATGAATAAACTAACTAACAAACAAACAAACAACTCCTTTTCTACTTTGGTCCAAATTTTTCCTGCAGGTGGCGGTAAAACAACAGCTGCTAATGAAACTCACGAAGAAGAAATCCGCTCTGAAGTTTGAGTAAACAAAGCAAGAAACAGAAAAGAGAAAACGTTGCGTTTGATTGCGGTTCTGTTGTGTCTCTGGTCTGTTTTGTATTGGTTAACTGGACCCGAGTTCGGACTCGGTTGGACTCTGGGTTCGTGTCCTCTGGACCCATTTTGTCTCCGAGTTTCAGCGGAGCGAAATAATGGAAGCTAACAAGGTGAGCTTCCCCCTCTTTTTGGTAAAAGTTATTCTTCTTGGGCTGCCTGTGCAGCTGTTTTCTCCTTGTTGAGACACCGGCTTCATGCGCCTGCGGCTCTGTTGCTCTCGAGTTTAACAACGTAAAGCATGTGTCGCAAACCCGCGCGTGCGTCAAACATAAAGCAGCGCCGTCATCTCGCAAAACCCCATATGAAGCTTCTTTGCGACAGTTATTTTTTTATTCTTATTTATCACGATAGAGACGATAGAAGGAAAGTAGCACGATAGACACGTTTCTATCGTCCCCACGATATATATCGTCATATCGCACAGCCCTAATACCACTGTAATGCTGGTCCTCTAATACCATATTTGTTCAATTTTTCAAGGATGTGTGGTCAATACTATTGTGGTCAATAGTATCAAATGCTTTTTTTAAATCAACAAAAATACAGACAATATTGTTTTTGATCGACAGCAGTAGTTATTTGTTCCATTAACTCCACGAGAGCCACTGATGTAGAGTTTGACAAACAGTTAATGCTAAGGTTTTAAGCAACAAATTTGTGCAATGTGTAAAACATGCAGTACGTGTTGGGTATTACCGGTACACTCAACCAGCACCCAAAGTTTAGCTCGGTGTCATTCATTCAACCTTTATTTAGTCAGGTAAATCTTATTGAGCCTCGAGGGCTCATTTACGAAAGCGACCTGCTACAAACTAAAGAATGATGAACAGCAATGATACAAATACATTAAACAATAAACAAAAGAAAAAGTAGCAAAAGTAGCAAAAACATTACTGTATAAGGTAAATGTACAAAATCAAAAACAGGAACATATCTGTCATAATTGTTGTGTTTCACAAGGTCAGTTGGCTGTGGCGACCATCATAAATTGGGCTGACTAAGATTTATTCAGTTGTAGAAGCACATCCAATAAACATCCAATAAATGATTTCTGAAAGTTTAATTAATGTCCATTTGGTGTTTTATGATACATTTTGCTAACAGAGAGAACTGATTCCAAGGATTATTGCCAAAACGTTAAAAACAGATCTTTCTCAATCAGTTGGCACTTACAGCATGTGTTGGGGATGACTCTCAGCTACTACCACACCAAACTTCAGCTCCATATCTAAACATTTGCTGAGTCATTGCCATTTTTGTGGTTGCTTAGGTTGCTGGGATGTACATTCATCAGTTACTTTTTGAGAGTTTGATTACCATTTCTCCACTGGTTCACGAGATATTTTGCCAACATAGATTCATTCATCCAACCTTTATTTAGTCAGGTAAATCTTATTGAGCCTCATGGCTCATTTACGAAAGCGACCTGCTAAAACTAAAGAACGATGAACAGCAATGGTAGAATTTCCTTAAACAATAAACAATAAACAATAGAAAACAAAAGAGAAAAAAACAAAAGAGAGAAATACATTTTTTTTTTTTAAACAAAGTATCAAAAAACTAGCAAAACATTATAAGGTAGACGTATAAAATCAAAGACAGGAACAAATCTGCATTGGTTTTTGCCAGGATTCATACAGATTCTGAAAACCATTTAGAGAAGTCAAGGTCGAGAGCTTCAGATCTTTTTGTAAGATATTCCATGAAGCAGGAGCGGAGTAGGAGAAGGCCCTTTTTCCAAGTTCAGTCCTCACTGACGGAACACTGCAGGTAATCATGTCCTGAGAGCGCACACTGTAGCTGCACTCACGCAAAGACATGTAGGAGGAGATGTATGAGGGCAGCAGACCAAGAAGTGATTTAAAGATGAAAATGTACCAGTGGAAGAGTCTGCGTGAGGTTAATGATGTCCAGTTAACCAGTGAATACAGGGTGCAGTGGTGGGTACGATAATCACAGCCAGTTATGAATCTTAGTGCACCATGATAGACAACATCCAACATCCGCAGGGTGCTTGTAGGAGCATTCATGTAGAGAATGTCACCGTAATCAATGGAGGGAAGGAAAGTCACAGATACAAGGCGTTTCCTAACATTCAGTGTTAGGCATGATCTGTTTCTGAAAAAGAAACCCAGTTTAACTTTCAGTTTCTTCACTAGGTTTTCCACGTGGAGTTTAAAAGAGAGATGTGAATCGACCAGTATACCCAGATATTTATAGGAATCAACAAACTCAATAGGGACACCATTTGAGGATAAAATCAGAGGAAGATCTGTTGGAACCGCCTTCCTACTTGAAAAAAACATCCCTTTTGTTTTATCAGCATTTAGGACAAGTTTGAGACGGAACAAATCTGACTGGATGATGTCAAAAGCGGATTGCAGTAACTGGAAAGCCTTAGCTACTGTTTTAGCTCGGCAGTAAACAACTGTATCATCAGCATAGAAATGTAAGGATGCATCAGGGATGCAGTGACCTACATTAGCTATGTAGATTGTAAAGAGGGTTGGTCCTAAAACTGAGCCTTGTGGTACACCATTTTTAACTGTTAAATAGCTGGAAGAAGTACCGTTATGTTGAACACATTGCCTCCGATTGGAAAGATAGTTAGAAAACCAACCGATGGTGTGATCAGAGAAACCGATTTCTGAGAGCTTATGACACAGATAAATGCACACAAATAACGTTATTGCACCACTTTCACCTTAAGTGTCAGGTAAAAGTTTACATGAATGCAGTCATACCATACCATACCATTTTATTTATAGAGCACTTTAAACAGCGACAAGGCCAACCAAAGTGCTGTACAAACTATCAAACAAACAAACAACAGGCAACACATAGGCAACATAGAAGTAAAAAACAGAATATAGACATAAAATCATAGCAGATAATAAATATAACGACCAAACACAGACCATCTGGTGTTGAAAGCAACGGGATAGTAGTGAGTCTTTAAGCGGGATTTGAAAACCGAGAGGGAGGGGGCCTGTCTGACGAGCAGAGGTAACTCATTCCAGAGTCTTGGGCCTGCTACAGACAAGGCCCCGTCACCTCTGCGCTTAACATGAGTTCCTGGAACTGTTAGAAGTAACTTGTCTGCTGACCTCAGAGCATGTGGTAGGACATACAGGTGTATCAAATCAGAGAGATGGGGTGGGGAGACTGTTCAGGATTTGTAGACGTACAGGAGAATTTTGAACTGGATTCGGAGATGAACCAGTAGCCAGTGCAGTGACCAGTTGTAGTCGTGCAATGGTGGTCTGACTGACACCAAGCAGAAGTGAATTGCAGTAATCAAGCCTAGATGTAATAAATGCGTGAATTACTGTCACCAGGTTATTTTTGGAAAATATGGGCTTCAGCTTAGACAGTCGCCTCAGCTGGAAAAAACAGGATTTAACTATCATGTTTATATGACTGTTGAGGTTCATGGAAGGATCCATTATCACTCCCAGATTTCTGACTTTTTGTTTTTCAGACAGGGGTAGAGCAGAAAGGTCAATGCAGTGGTTTGTGATTGTGTCGTTGGGAGGGAACAACATGGCTTCAGACTTCTTTTCATTGAAACTCAAGAAATTTAAAGCCATCCAGTCCCTGATGTCAGCCAGGCAGTCGAGCAGAGGTTGAACAGAGCATACCATACCAATTTATTTATAGAGCACTTAAAACAGCAACAAGGCCAACCAAAGTGCTGTACAATAGAAACAAACAAGCACAGCGGACAGGAAAACATAAAATGAAAATATAGATACAAATAGCAACAGAAACTAACTAAAATGGCCAACACTGTATAGTACAGAGAGGGTCAAAACAAATCACACTGTGTTAAAGGCAAGAGAATAGAAGTGGGTTTTCAAGCGAGACTTAAAGACTGAGTGTGGGAGCCTGCCTGACACTCAGTGGCAACTCATTCCACAGTCTTGGACCTGCAACAGAGAAAGCCCCGTCACCTCTGAGCTTACAACGAGTGTCTGGAACTAAAAGAAGCATCTGGTCTGCTGACCTCAGAGAGCGCGGTGGGACATATGGCTGCAGAAGATCAGTGAGATAAGATGGAGCGGAACTGTTCAGAGATTTAAAAACATACATGAGTATTTCAATCAATCAATCAATCAACTTATTCACTCGATTAAAAAATCATCAGTTTACAAACACATTCTCTGACAACATATATTTACACGAGTGAAGAGGGAGCAGGAAGAAGAAGTATTTTATTATTTATTAGTATTTTAAACTGGATCCGAAGGTGAATGGGTAGCCAGTGCAGGGAGGCCAAAACTGGTGTGAGCATGTACCATTGTGTCTTGGAAGTAAATTTGACAGTCATCGGCGTAGAAGTGAAAAGGTATGTTGTGTTTCCGGAAAATGGCACCAAGTGGCAGCAGGTATAAAGAGAATAGGAGAGGACCCAGGATGGACCCCTGCGGAACCCGCCATTTAAGTGCTGCCACTGCAGAACTAAAATCTTTGATGGAAACACAAAAAGGATCTGTCAGCAAGGTAGGATCTGAACCATTTGAGAGCAGACCCTGTGATGCTGCACCCACTGCTCCAACCTAGCAATGATTATTTCATGGTCAATGGTGTCAAAAGCAGATGTAAGGTCCAATAGGACAAGCAGCACAGAATCACCAGTGTCTGTGGATAAGAAGATGTCATTAAAAACCTTCAGTAGGGCAATTCAAGTGCTGTGGAGAGGTTTAAAGCCAGACTGGAATAACTCAAGGATAGCGTGATCCTCCAGGAAGTACTTCAACTGGGACTCAACTATTTTCTCTAGAAGTTTAGAAACAAATGGGAGTCTGGAGATAGGCCTGAAGTTGGATATGACTGAGGGGTCAAGGTTTGTTTTTTTCAGGAGAGGTTGAACAGCATCATGTTTTAATGTTTTTGGTACCACGCCAGTTGATAAACTGCTATTCACAATAGCAAGAATGGAAGGACCTAGAGCAGGAAAAACCTCCTTTAGTAGCCGAGGGGGGGACCACATCAAAGGGGGAACCAGATGGTTTCAAGCTGCACATGACCTGCTCTAGAGAAGACAGAGAGATTGGTTCAAAATGGTCAAATACAGCTACAGATTGAGGTGAGATGGGTGGATCATAAGTTGTAGGGGAAATGAGAGACCGGGTGGTCGCAATTTTTTCTAAAAAGATATGTAGGAAGTTCTCGCACAGCTCAGTTGAGGCTTCAAGAGGTGATGGTTCCGCAGAAGAAGAGATACAATACAGATACAATACAGAAGATATACAATCTTCACTGAGTTTATTACACTGTAGATGAATGCAAGTGTATCATAAGATTATTAATAGCACTGGTGACTCGAGTATAAACAGTACTGCATTGAATCAGAGCTAATAGTATCTATATATATTGTGGCAAGACATGTGCTTCATCATATTACAGGAAATTTGATCTGTGTTGCTATTAACGCACATTCAGCCACATCACTGTACCGTACTTGTAGTGTGCCGTCACTTCATCACCTACACCTCTGCTTAAATCTGAGCTCTGACTCAGGCTTAGGTAACTTATGAAAGTATGCTCTATGTACACAGCAGTAACCAATAACTTTCTACATGCATTCAACCCCGACCGCTCCTTCGAACACCTAATCTCATGTCAACAAATAGACATTCTAGCTGGATGACAGAAGGGTTACATTAAGACAATCTGCTAGGCAAATCGAACAGTGCTATGTAAGAAAAGAACATAGGTGGTAGACACAGACGAGCCTCAGTGTTTCACAAAGCTACTACATAGTAGGAATGAAGGGCAAAAATGTAAAAATCGGACTCAGTTTAAGCGTTTTTTTTTCTCTCCTCAGTGTGCACCCAACTTAATCTACAGGATTATTTCAGTCTGGGGTTCGTTTCCCTGGTTTTTGCCAAGAGCAAATGTTTAAGAAAAAATCTTTGTCTTGACCTTATGTATAATTTTTTTTTTAAATGTAAGAACACAATGTTAGCACATGTTCAATGACAGCTAAAGTAATAGCTGTTGTATTTGATGCATTTTAGTATTTGATGCATTTTAGTAGTGCACTCATAAACCCGTCCAACACTTTTCATCTGTCTTTCAGTAATGCCACTCCCCTAAAAACCAACAGCTCTGACTGGATTAACTTGACAGTGCTCCTTGAATGATCCACAATATTTTTATTCACAACATTTAAATAAGTTGCTGCAGCTGTCTGCTTGAGTCTTTGACTCAAATGCTGTTTTTAACATTTTTTTTCTGGCTTCCCACAACTCGGTCTTTTTTAGGTTCACCACTTGTGTTGGCATGGATCCTACACTGTGTGATGCCAAGCTGCTACTGTGGTGGCTACTCATCTGACTTCAGAACTTGTTTGATACAAAAAATTGGTAATCAACAATACTATGGAAATGGCATGGGTTATCACTCATTCATTCATTCATTCAACCTTTATTTATACAGGCTAACCTCGTTGAGTTACGAGGACTCATTTACAAGAGGGACCTGTCTCACTCACACCAAACAACCATCCACTCTCTCACTCACACCTAGGGTCAATTTAGAGTCACCAATCAGCCTAACATGCATGTTTTTTGGTCTGTGGGAGGAAACCGGAGTACCCGGAGGAAACCCACGCATGCACGGGGAGAACATGCAAACTCCACCCAGAAAGGCCCCTGGACCGGGATTTGAACCGGCAACCTTCTCGCTGAGAGGCAGCAGCTCTACCAGTTGTGCCACTCATTTTTTATGATTGGCTTTCAAGGAGCCAGACGTTAGTGTGACTCTTTAATGATCTGGAGCTATATTTATTAAGGCTCATTTTGCATATAGACCCTGACCATTTCAGAACTTTTTTGTTGTTTGTTAAGCCACTTACCGGTAATTTTAACCCATGAATTATTCAGGCATGAATAGCTTCCTAAACTCAAGGGACGAACCAGTATTGCGTCAACCACAATATGTTGTCATAGTTAAAAGAACAGGATTGAAATGAGGGACAAAAGCAGAACTAACCCAAAGAAAAACTTTGAAAGACCTTTAGAAACACACATGTGGTGGAATGACTGACTCAGAGAAAGCCTTAAGAATGTTATGAAAGATTAAAAGAAAGTTGGTCATCTTGGAAACAAAAGTGATAAAAGAGTTGTTTCAAAGTTTGGCACAGCACTGAGTTTTGAAAGTGATATATATTATATGTCAAAATAGATCTCCATACTGTACACTGTACATGTATAGACAGAGAAGCACCAAAATAGATTAAATACATTTTTCAAATAAATGAATGATAAAAAAGAGAGACTTAAATGTGCTCCAAAAATTGAAAGTTCCAAAGGCTCTCAAATATTAACTTAATAGTAAATGGACTGTACTGTACTTATTTAGCACCTTTCTGTCTTATCAAGACACTCAAAGCTCTTTACATTATAATCTATGTCCTCATTTACCCATTCATACAACACGCTACTTGATCTGTACAAAGCTAATGGAACAAATCATTCTAAAAGGACTAATCAGTGCTTTAAATCACATTCATACACTGATGGGACACACATCGGAGTCAATGAAGGGTTCAGTGTCTTGCCCAGGGACACTCCGGCATGTGACTGCTGAACCCCCAACTCTTGAATTGGATGACGACTGCTCTAACCACTCAGCCACAGCTACTCACTTACATGGTCAGCAAGTTATTACAGTACTTATTAAAAAAACACCAGTACAAACATTTTATCTTGCAGTCTTCGTAGATGTCCTGAATCCTGACACCCAAATTCAGCTATCCCTGACTTCTTTCTGTATTTGTCCACTTACTGATGGGAAGCCAGGCGTTGAGACCACAATACCAACTAAATCTAAGACTCAGTATCAGAACTGAGAGCCACTTTAGGCCATGAAAACACCACTTATCTTTAGGAACTGTGAGTCATTAGGTGTTGTGCAGCAGTTGAACAAACAGGCATCAGCTTAAAAAACACAGCACTTTTGTTGTAATGTACAAGTGACTCTCGTGGATTTACAAATTCATTGTTTGCATAAGCACACAGATTTTTTTTTCTATTGGGGAGTTCAGATTTTTTTTTTGGCTCTGCAAATGCCAAAATGTTAACAGTACCATCACTGTCCTTTCATTAATAACTGATGACAAATGTCCGAAGACGAAGGACGTAAAAGACCAGAAGAAAGAGTTGAACAGGTTTGATCACGAGACATGGTTTAGATGATTTCAGTAGGGTAGGGCAGGGCAGAAGACAGGGATGCATAGAAAGAGTGTGATGATGAGCGGAAGGGATGAGCGTATCACAGCAGATGTAGAGGGTACTGACATGCTTGACTGGACACCAAACAGCTGATGAAGGAGCAGCTGTTTCTACAGGGACGTGGACATTGCTACAAAATGGCTTGAATTCCACTTGAGCTTTATTTAACTCCAACAGATGTTAAAGTAATACTTCTTAGTGTGTAATTATGGTTTGCTAACCATGAATCACGTCGATGCCTGGCCAACCTATCAGTATTGTTTGTAGCAGGAACCAGTACTTAACTGCTGTGTTTGTACTCAAAATGTGTGTGTGTGAAGTCTTACAGCAGTGGGGGTGTTCGGTGCTGTGCGTCTGCGTAGGGACAGACGTTGCTGGCTGCGCAGTGAGAACCGGCGGATGGACTCCCTGCTGCGGGACGCCAAGGACCGTAAGGAATTGGTTCTTTTGAAGTCCCCGACTCCATCTTCTCCCCTGCCTCCCCTTTCCACAGAGCTGGATAAAAAGCCGAGCGCTCCGTGAAGGGAGCGGCGGACATTTCCCATCCATCCCGACACCTGAGAGTGGGCCACTGACAACTTGTCCCCAAAATATTCCATCACAACCTGCTGCTGGCAAGATCCGTCACGTCTGAACAGAACTTGTGAGCAGGGCTGTGACTCTTATTACAGCAGCAGAAAATCATGAGAGTCTTAGACGTACTAGAGCAATGAGAGTCCAGGGATGGTGTCCTAAGTGCTCACTGATGCACGCTGCAGGGTCAATACTGCAGCAGTGAGGAAGGTGACAGGAAGAACAACAACAAAGCTGAGCCTGCTGGAAGTGGTGATGCAGCGCAGATGAAGCAAGTCAGTGCGAGACCATTGCAGGACTGAATCACTCCTCCGTTTCACTTCTGAAAGGCCTCTCTGCAGTTTAGTCCCTCTGGAGCAGTCAGGACTCTAGTTTCAACTCATTGCCGTTAAGGCTCCACGCTGTCTGACTCAAGTAAATTTGTAAGCTTTCGTAAGTCCATTCCAATTCTCACGGCATATGATTTGCCTGACACCCAAATGGGCCTGGAAAGGTTATTTAAGGGCACAGTTTGGAAGCTATTGTGAAGGGCAGCGCTTTGTGAGGAGGTTTTGTGCTCTACAACAGGTTTCTCAGACGTGCTTTGCAGTCTTCGAGCACGCAAAGTACCGTAATTAACCAAGTGTCAAAGTGACCAGTGACAACAACAGTATCATGTCTTTTAGATGTTATGGTAGTAAAACATTCACCCAATTCTATTATAGATGCTCATCTTGGTCCTTTGTTGTTATAATAAAAGCTCAGTATCACCTCTGTCAGCCGTCCAGGTGTGAGCTTTTCAGTCCTGATTGAAACCCTGAACAACAACTAACAAAATAGGTTCCCAAGGCTGATGTTGATCCTTTAATCCATGGAGGGAAAAAAAAAAGAGGCTCAGCTTTTAAGTTGAAATATCCATCTCAAAAATGCTTCATATTAGTTTAAAGAATGATTTTGGCAAAAAGCTGCACAGAGAAATTAGCAGAAGGCAGCTGGTGGCAAAAAGAGCGCCGCTGTAGTCATTTGTATTCCACGAGGAAAACCAGAGGACACCCAGTGCAGTGCCAAGCAGAGGGAACTGAAACTAGAGCTGTGAGGACAAAAGTCAGGTCGTGAAAGAAGGGAGGGGATTTTATTACCCCTCCTCGGTCCTTCTGCAGGTACAGGCAGGTAGGAGAAAATGCGTCAGCTTTTGCTGCTCCTTGTAGTGAGCCTCACCGTCAAGGAGAAACTGGGTGGAGAGAGGGAATCAGAGAGGGAATGGGAGGTCCCTGACTCAGAAGAGGAAGGCGAGGAGGGAGGGAGGGAGGGAGGAGGAGGGGGTGTTATATGTTCTGCAGTGCTCTGTCGCTCCAGTTTCACTCAGTAGTAGTGAAAAAAAGTGACAACGCAAAGCAAGAGATGCAGAAAGTGAAAACGTTGTCCACGTGGATGCATAATCTCTATTAAAAACAGAAAGCTGTGATATAATCTGAAACCAATGAAGGCAAAAAAACATAAGACTTTTATTAAAACTATGGTGAAACACATGAAACAACGAAAAAATGAACACTGAACATGAGATATGATTATATGCTCAACCAGTTTGTCAGCACATCGTGGACCAAAAAAGCAGCGTCACCTGGGACAAGTGAATGTTTGTTTAACGCTCGCTCAGAGTCAAACTCATGCAAACAGCAGAACACAGCTTTCTGACGCACAGCGGCAACGTAAACAGGTCCTGCAGATGAAATGCTACCCTGCGTAAAGCCACAGCGGGCGAGTCCAGATGCACCTCGTATGGTTAACCTCTGAGCAAACTGGAGCAGAGGGATTATAAAAGCTTTACCACTGTACACTGTGCCCCCTACAGGCCATGGATTGTCCTCATGGCACCACGCTACAAGAACAAGTGTTCAACTTTCAGAACACAAAACCTCATGTCTTTACCTCAACAAGGTTGTTTTTTGTTTTGTTTGTTCCAAAATCAAACTCACATTAATAGGCCTAGGAATGAAAAGTTTTTTTTTTCTCCAATTCCTTTTGTATTTATGTTATTTATGCCATTATATACAGTATTTATGTATTTGTTGTATGCTATATTTGCAGAGCAGGTGGTAAAAACTTTCAACCACAGGAGGATCACCAACAATTACAATTACCAAGTTAATTAATATTAGTCATTTGCCTTCGTTAGAATAAATAAATAAAAGAAGCTTCAAGGTTTTGTTTTTAATATTTGTGAATGTAATAAAAAACAACTATCCCATCAAGGTTATTTTCTTCTTCTTTCAGCTGCTCCCTTCTCCAGGGGTCGCCACAGCGAACTAACTCGCACAAAGACTTGGCCATTGTTTTTATGCTGGATGCCCTTTCTGATGCAACCACAGACCACCGAGCTACCACAGCCCTCTGTGTGGAGCAGAGAGCTGCATCCAGGGCGCCCAGGGGAGCAGATGGTGGGGGTTAAGGGCCTTGCTCAAGGGTCCAGAGTGGGGCAAATGAGGGTGGAGTCAGGTGTGGGTTTTTCCATTTTCCCATCAACATTTTGATGTCGGACCAGGGGGTCGAACCGGCGATCTTCCAATCACAGGCCCACCTGTACAGTAACTTCTGCGCCACCACTCCCCATCAAGCATCCCAGCAAGGATAAAAAAAACAAAGTACGGTAGGTCTGAAAATGGGTTTGGTCGGTTTCCTTTTACTCTTGTTCAAAAACACGTCTTCTTTCCTAATGAGTGCAATCCAGAAAAATCTTGGGACAGAATCTGGGATGAAAAGTACAAGAAAGTATTTTATGTCCTGCACACAAGAGACTGCCTTCCGTGTTGGCCCTGGTGAATCTCTATGGCAGCCATGTGTGGTGGCTCATTTCTTAGGAAGTAAGGATTCTTTATTGTCATACCAGTTAACGTTTACATGTTTGTGGTATGAAATTCAGACTCAGGTCTCAGATCTAGAAGCCTAACAATTAACAAATAAATAAATACAAAAAGAGCATAAATATATATATAATAAATAAAGTTTAAAAAATGTAAGGTGAGGCTGAACTAAGTGCAGCTTGAGTTCATCAGTCTGACAGCTGCAGGGAAGAAACTGTTTCTGAGCCTGGTGGTCTTGCTCTGAATGCTTCTCAGCCGCCTGCTTGAGGGGAGGGGCTGGAATAGACTGTGTGCAGGATGAGTGGAGTCAGAGTCAGAGTCAGAGAGTCTTTATTGTCATTTGCACTGCATGTGGTACATGTGATGAAAACGAGATTATGTACACGGGGTCCCAGTTACATCCAACAACAAATGCAAGAGAAAAACAGTAATAACATCTAGAATTAACTAAGAAAAACATCAACTAGTAATACACTAAGCCTAATATAGTGGAAATAAACAGCAGCACGAACATGAGTTTGTATGAGCAGATGGTCACAGATGAACACAGCAACAAGAAAACAGATCAGCATCAGCACAATGTGATATTTTGCAGTGTTTATTTTTTTATTTTATTTTTATTTATTCATGAGTCTAACAGCCTCAGGGTAGAAGCTGTTCCTCAGTCTAGTGGTTCTACATTTGATGCTCCTCAACCTCCGTCCTGAGGGGAGTGGGGCAAAGAGTGAGTGTGCTGGGTGAGTGAGGTCTTTCATGATGCAGGTGGCTCTTTTCCTGCATCTGGAGGTGTAAATGTCTGTGATGGTGGGGAGACTGACTCCAACAGACTTCTGTGCAGCCTTCACCACTCTCTGTAGAGCTTTCCTCTCTTCAACTGTGCAGCCTCCATGCCACACGTTGATGCTGGAGCACAGGATGCTCTCCACTGCACACCTGTAGAACGAGGTGAGAACTGGGCTGCTCAGACCAGCACGTCTCAGCCGTCTGAGGAAGTAGAGTCTCTGATGACCTTTCTTGATCAGGCTGGTGGTGTTGTTGCTCCAGCTGAGGTTATCATTCATGTGTACACCCAAGTATTTGTAGCTGGAGACCACTTCCACTGCAGACCCACCTATTTTCAGTGGGGCATGGGTGTGTTTGTTCCTTCTGAAGTCCACAATCATCTCCTTTGTCTTCTTCACATTCATGTGAAGATTATTCTCTTTGCACCAGCTCTCCAGGTGTTCCACCTCCTGTCTGTAGCTGGACTCATCATTGTTTGTGATGCATCCCACCACCGCTGTATCATCTGCAAACTTAACAATATGACAGCCTGGAAGTGTGGCTGTACAATCATATGTGAGCAGAGTGAACAGAAGGGGGCTCAGCACACATCCTTGAGGAGAGCCAGTGCTGAGGGTTATGGTGGAGGAGGAGAAGTTGTGGATCTTCACGGACTGTGGTCTGTTTGTTAAGAAGTCTAGTACCCAGTTACAAATGGAGGGGCTTAGTCCAAGTGTAGATAGTTTGTCTATCAGAGTTTGGGGGATCATGGTGTTGAAGGCAGATGTGAAGTCCACAAAGAGCAGACGCACGTATGAGTCCTTCTGATCCAGGTGGGTGAGAGCAGTGTGGACCACGGAAGAAATGGCGTCCTCTGTTGATCGGTTCTCACGGTATGCGTATTGATGAGGGTCCTCGTTGATGTTGACGGTTGCCTTGATGTGGGACATGACCAGTTTCTCAAAACATTTAGCGACTATCGGGGTGAGGGCCACTGGTCTATAGTCATTCAGACCAGTCACTGTGTCCAGTCACAGACCAGTCCTTCATGATGCGGAGCACTCTCCTACTGTATAGTGATGTGTAGAGGTCCAAGGGGCTGTGAAGGCTGCCCCCCAGTCTTCTGTGCAGCCCACCCTCTGCAGAACCCTCCTCTCAGCAGCAGAGCAGCTGCCGTACCACACGGTGATGCAGTGACGCTCTCCACCACACAGCGATAGAAGCTCCTCAGGACAGAGCTCACCACAGCTTCCTGAGGAAGTAGACACACTGGTGGGCCTTCTTGACCAGACAGGAAGTGCTGACTCTCCAGGCGAGGTCACAGGATACAAGTAGACCCTCCATTTCCTTCATTCTTTGATGTTCATATTTCTATACCAAGGAGCTGCTGAAGGCCTGCTCCTGTGGCTCGTCTTCGTTTTGGCACTTGTTGATGCTCCATCTCACCCTCCTCTTCAAAGTCACTGTCAGACTCTGAATGAGCAGAAACGTGATTCTTGCATTTCTGAACATTCTTCCTCTTCATCAACAGCTACTTTCGCTCGTCAAAGATTATTTGCAAGTCCTTTAAAGCAGACGTACTTTTGGCCACCTTGATCAGACATCACATCAGAGAAGCTGCATCCGTTGTGTCCTGCCCCCAGTTTGTAAGAACCGTAGTCTGGATCCCCACAAAACAAATAGATAATAGGTGGGAATGATGGGACAGATGACTGGGCTTGAAATTTGGAGAAAAAAAAAGAAAAGAAAAAAAACCTTTGTTTCCTCGTTTAAATTTAAACCATAAATGCACAAACTAATGACAGAAAACACATTTTAAGTTAACTACATGGAGACATACTTTGGTGTATGTAGGCGAGTTTCATTTTTCACAGTTTGATACTGCGGACTGAAAAAGTTTGCGTGGGGGTGAGCACATTCTCACGGCAGGTCAGAAGTGTGCGCACTTTCGTGCAGCGTTTGTTGTAATACATCCCGACATGTTGGTGGAATCTGATACACTCACTCTTACAGTGCGTATTGATACATGAGACCCCTGAACACCAAACAAGATTAATAATATTTATTACTTTTAATATTTATATATTCAAATTTTCAAAGTGATACAGTATATATAAAAGATCCATCCATCCATCCATCCATTTTCTTCCGCTTATCCGGGGTCGGGTCGCGGGGGTAGCAGCCTAAGTAGGGAGGCCCAGACTTCCCTCTCCCCAGCCACTTGGAGCAGCTCCTCTGGGGGAATCCCAAGGCGTTCCCAGGCCAGCCGAGAAACATAGTCCCTCCAGCGTGTCCTGGGTCTTCCTCTGGGTCTCCTCCCGGTGGGACATGCCCGGAACACCTCACCAGGGAGGCGTCCAGGAGGCATCCTAACCAGATGCCCGAGCCACCTCAACTGGCTCCTCTCGATGTGGAGAAGCAGCGGCTCTACTCCGAGTCCCTCCCGGATGACTGAGCTTCTCACCCTATCTCTAAGGGAGAGTCCAGCCACCCTGCGGAGAAAACTCATTTCAGCCGCTTGTATCCGAGATCTTGTTCTTTCGGTCATAACCCAAAGCTCATGACCATAGATGAGGGTGGGAACGTAGATCGATCGGTAAATTGAGAGCTTTGCCTTTTGACTCAGCTCTCTCTTCACCACGACAGACCGGTACAGCGCCCGCTTCACTGCGGATGCTGCACCTATCCGCCTATCGATCTCACGCTCCAGTTTTCCCTCATTCGTGAACAAGATCCCGAGATACTTAAACTCCTCCACTTGGGGCAGGACCTCCTCCCCGACCCGGAGAGGGCATGCTACCCTTTTCCGGCTCAAGACCATGGCCTCGGATTTGGAGGAACTGATCCTCATCCCGGCCGCATCGCATTCAGCTGCAAACCGCTCCAGTGAAAGCTGTAGATCACGAGCTGATGAAGCCAATAGGACCACATCATCTGCAAAAAACAGAGAAGCGATTCTAAGGCCACCAAAACGGATCCTCTCAATATATAAATATATAAAATATAGAATATATATATATATATAAAAGATATATATTCAAAATTTCACTGGGTGCGAACATCCCTACTACTCTTTTTTTCACAAAGTTATGATGTTAGATAAATTAATTAAAAAGTATTACTGCTCCCCTAGTCTCCCTTCTCTTGGGAGCATCATTCACTGGAAAGTGACTCATAGTTGCTCATCACTTCTCTCCTGATCCCTTCAGTTTTATGAAGCCTCAGCTACGAAATCAACCAAGAGCAATTAGAAGAAGATGTAGCTGATGTGCAGACAGAACAAAGTAAAGTGCATGCAGGTCTGACGGACAGTAACCATCTTCATGAAGTCTGCATTATGTAAGGAGACTTTGCTTATACAGAGCTGTAAACATTATAGGAAAAAACTGTTTTATTTGTTTTTCATATAGAGCTTAAATAAGCATTAAGGAAAATAATCCTTAACATAACTTTAGAGCTCATATTCAGATCCCTTGATATGATCTGTGGAAAGTTATTTAAGTCTGTTAATTTATATAGAGCCAATTCACAACAAATGTCAACTCAGGGCATCAGACAAAAATGAGTATGTCCAAACAATAATAGTTTTAAACAGCCAATTCAATCCAATTACAATATAATACTGTCAGAATCAACATATATTAAAAAAGCCAATTAGTAAGTAGTTGCATATGTAAAGAATAGATGAATATAAACAGCCCATTGTTATTCTGACAGAAATATGATATTTCCACTGGAAGTGCTACAGCTAGTTGCTGCCGAGTACAGAATGATGTTTGTGGGCATTTTTCTGCCCGATACATTCCATATCTAGAACGTAATGGACAATGGAGTGCAGAGTAAATCTATGAACAGGACAAAGACATAGGGACATCATTTTTTAAGACAATACTACTTTAAACCCTGCATTCTTATTCACTCAAACAAGGACAATTAACGGGCCATTGAGGGTCCAGCCTTCTAATTAATCAGCATCAATCATTTAAAAACATTTGTGAGTTCATGAATCACAACCTTGGTGACCAAGTAAGTAGTTGTCTCCAGCATTATTAGTACAACAAGCAGGGACAAAGACAAAGACAGACAAGTACTGTATACAGTGTAATTAAGTCCAAGTAATGTATTTCATTTACATTCAGAGATCCATTTTTCCTTTAATGGTTATTAAATTGGTAAAATATTTAGTCTGGTGGATCTTCTAACATGTACAATGTTTTATTCAGCAGGTTGCATTATTTGATCTGAACAGCCTACAGAAATTAGCTTCACTCTTCACATCTTTCAGTGTCAGCAGCTTTTGTAAATACAACCACTAGATGGTGGCAGTCCCTTGTCTGGTGATATATAAAATAATATGACATACCTAACAGGGCAAGCCTAAAACAATCAAGTGTGGAGGACAAAGAGCAAAGAAAACCCAACCTTGAATAACTGAATAACAATGTCCCTACTTGAGTACAATAATAGGCGTTTAAAAGTGCATACATGTATTTATAAAAGGCACAAACACATTGTGGTCCATCAACTTCAGGGTTTAATGACGAACAGGTGGAACCAAAAGGGGAACAAACTAACACAAATGCGTTCAGCTGCAGGACACATGATCATGCTTTACAGGTTTTCCTAAACAGATTTCCCCAATTCAAGCAGACAAGTTCCTAATGAACGAGCAGTGATAAAACTTACCATGTGGCTGTTTCAGTCTTAGATTACAGCCCTAATGTGTTGACCTGTTGCCAAGAATGTATGACAGGCAGAGGTGATGCCTACAGCATTAATCATTAGCTCCTTTATCAATGGAAGTCAAATCAACTTTCTCCATTCCATTACACTCAGGGCATTACGTTAAACCGACTGCACATAAATGTGACGTGTGTGGGAAACACCTTGAAATACTGTATACATGTGATATGAGACGTAGCTGATGCAACAACTAGAACAGTGCTTTTACAATGTTTTTAAGTGGCAGCGGGACTCACCCTGCTGGGATGCTCCTGCTCTCTGTGGGCGCTGCGACTCCTCACCTTGGAGAGACTCGCCTCCGCAGCACTGTTGGAAGGCGCCGATCGTCGGCACATGCTCCGAGACCTCATCCTGTTGAACTCCTAACATCATGCAGAAACCACAGTTAAGCACACGTTTAACAAAAGCTTTCCTTGAAACATGTTTACTGCAATCCATTGTTTTCCCCAACCATTATTCAAGGAGGGCGCCCCGCCCTGTCAACAGAACCAAGCGCCCCGTCTACCAAAAACCTTCACGCAGCTCTGCCACTTCCCGGACGTAGAACTACGCCATCAACTACCAACCACCACCGACAACTGCCGGCACTGACGTAGCACCACGTTAACCCCCACCACCCCTCGTCGCCAAAACCCTCGAAGAGACGAGCGCTCTCCCAAGGCAATAACCTAAGGGAAACACTGTCATCCGAAATAATTAAAGTATTTTCTGGCGTATAAGTCACAGTTTATTTCACACAAGTTTGTCAGTCCTGTAACTTATATGCCAAAGCAATCTATACTTTTTTCTTTCTTCAAATTCATGATGTAATTTTTGTCCGACGCTTTAAATTTCAAAGAATTGCAACAGCGAGTCCTCCCGCGCACGCTCGATTCACCCAGCTGGGGCAGGCGGAGGAACGCTGGAGAGCTCGCAACTCCGGCCGCGATGGATGGATGGATGGCGCTGCACCGCCTAGGTGAAATGAAGCTGTTTTGACCATTAAAGTGCATTTATTAAGGAAAAGTTAAACTGAGACACACCTTTGCTGTAATGTCAAGCAAACAAATAATTGTTTTTAAGTGTTAATCTTGTTACATTTTGAAGAACTGCAACAGCAAGTCCTCCCGTGCACGCTCGATTCAGTCTGCTGGTGCAAGTGGAGGAACGCTGGAGAGCTAGTGGATCCGGTCGCAACAGATGGATGGATGGTGCCACGCCTCCCAGACAAAATGAAGCTGCTTTGACCATTAAATAAATGCATAATAAATGCAATTATACGCCGGAAATATGGTAATTTACAATGAAACCAACACACGAGTATTCTCTTTTTAAATGTTTATGTGAATCAACTAATCTTTAGTATCTTGCAATGTTTGTAAATATTAGACATTAATCAAACTGTTGAATCAACAATTACATATATTTTTTATTATTCCATCCTGTGTATATTTTCATGCTGCGTAATGAAAGCTTTTCACATCTGGTGGCTTCTCCTTTTCTCTGAGCTCACAAATACTCTCATGATGACTAATCATAAAAAAAATACAGCTCTCGTTCACATACAGTATTCTTGTTAAAAAGGTCTTTCTTATGGCAAAAAAAAAAACTTAAACCCATTTGGACAATTTTTGTACAGCAGTAAATTTCAAAGCACTAAAGTAGAAGTTGTGTTTGTTAAGTCCATATTCTTTTAACACACTGCATTCTCTGAAACAAATGATCATTAAACAATACCACTTCGGTTATCTCAGCTAAACTTACACAACCTTTGGTCAAAGTACAGTTTTATATAGCAGAAAATCTCAGAGGTTTTCCCTTGGATGTAGCTCTGCTACTTTTCACTTTGCAGTGGAATCTGGATTCACTCCGTAGCTGAAACACTCTGAAGTGCACGAGAGGCATGAATTAATCAATAATGGGTATCCACAAAATTAGGAGTACAGTACAGTACACAGATGTGTATGACAGCTGTTTGCTCCATAAACAGACAGCAGACAGATCTTCTCTGCATTAAGTAGCTAAAGTCTCTCAGTTTGAACACCAAGTCCGTCAAAAAATAAATGAAGAAAAGAACCACCATCAATTTGCTCAGATAACCTACTGTACTTGATATCCTGCTTAAACATGTATCATTCTCCAGTGAGCACCTCTTCTCCACTATCAAAATAAAAGCACAAACACATTCTCTGTATGATGCAACCAGAACATCTGGACTTCATTTAACACACGTTTAGCTTTTGAGAATTGTCCATTTGAGGCTGAATCACTAGAATCAAATGTACATGTCAGATATAAACCTGGACCGTTCTGTGATAAAATAACTTCTAGTGTTTTACAGCAAGAAGGGTCATTTCTACTGAAATATTTCCATACACCCAAAGCCTGACAAAGACAACATAGTCCTTCAGTCATGTCACTTAAAATTTAAAGTGCTCACCTGGGATCCATGGGACCTCCTGTGGTTCGGGGCCTCCACTCTGCTCTTTTGTGGAGCCTGAAGCTCTCTTGGGATCCAGACCTGCTCTCCAGGAGTGCTGCCGGACACTTCACGAGATGCCTTCACAGATTTGGGGTCTGTTCCTGGTGAAGGAGCTGAGGAGGAGGACTCGTTGAAGAAAGCAGTCCAGGTCCTCTGTGGATTTGGGAGCCGCTCCTCCTGCTTGATGAGCAGCTCCTCTGGGCCGAGCTTGTTGGTGGGTTTTTTGGTCTCAAAAGGTTTGACTGCTGGCGTCTCAACAGGTCGTAGCTCCCAAGGATCCTGAGGAGATGCTGTCCATAGTGGGCTCGAGAACCCAACTGAAGTCTGTGATGGTACCTTCCAGTTAGCATCTCTTTCAGGTGTGAGCTGCAGCCTGGTTTCTGCATCCAGCCCCTGCATACCAGACCCAGCCAACAAGTCTTTACTGGGAGAGGGGTGAGCCTGAGGTGTAAAGGAGTCTATGTCAAGAATGGCAGGTTTGTAAGGCTCCCTCCAGCGTGTGGCAGGGTCACTGCGAGGAGAAGAAGGCTTAGACAACAAGTCATTTCTGAGCACCGAGTCCAGATCAAGGACTTTGGGCCTGAGGTCCAACGACTCCAACCTGAGCCTCTCCTGCTCCTCTTTCTTCTGCTTCTCTTTCATCCTCTGCCTTTCTGCTTCCTGCTGTTTGGAAATTTGTCTCATTCTCTCCGCCTCGTCCTTTTCCATCTTCTCCATTTGTCTGCGTCTCTCAAGCTCTACATTTTGTTTTTCTCTCTCCGACTGTTTTTGCTTCTCAAACTCGATTAGCTGCCTTTTCTCAATCTCTTTGAGACTCTCCAACTCCTCCTTCCTCCTCCTTTCCTTCTCCTGTTCTCGTCTCAGCCTCTCGTTCTCCAGCTGCTGCCTCTCAACGTCCAGTTGTCTCTGTTTCTCCCTTTCCAAATCTTGTTGTCTTTGTCTCTCCAGCTCTTTCTGCAGTTTCCATTCAATCTCCTTTTGTCTTACCCTCTCCTGTTCAAGCTCTTTTATCCTCAACATTTCTTGTTCTAAGGAGATCTGTCTCAACTTCTCAGCTTCTTTCTCTGCCTTTTCTTTTTGTCTCTGCTTCTCTAACTCAATGAGTTGTTGCATCTCTTTTTCTTTCTGCTTCTGAAACTCTAAAACTTGCTGTTTCTCCAGCGCTTTAACTCTCTCCATCTCCCTCATCTGTTTTTCCTTGTCCAACTGTCTCTGCTTCTCTTCCTCCATTTGTCTCTGCCTTTCCTTTTCATGCTCTCGTTGTCTCCGTTTGTCCAGCTCTCTCTGCTTTTCCCTCTCAATCTCTTTCTGACGCTCAATCTCCATCTCCTTTTCTTTAGCCCTCTCTTCTTTAAGTTCTTTCATTTTAGCCCTCTCTTCTTCAAGTTCTTTCATTTTTATCAGTTCTTCTTCTAATGCCATCAGTCTTTGTTTCTCGGCTTCTTTCTCTGCCTTTTCTCTTTGTTTCTGCTTTTCCAACTCAACAAGTTGCTGCATCTCCTTTTCCTTCTGCTTCAGTTTTTGAAACTCCAACATCTGTTGTCTCTCCATCTCTTTCATTCTCTCCATTTCCTGCATTAAATACTTTGTCTTCTCTATCTCTCTCTGCCTCTCTTCTTCCCTTTGTTTTTGCTTCTCCTTTTCACGCTTTTTGTCCCTTTCTACCTCCAGCTTCATCTCCAGTTCTTGTTTTTCTTTCTGGAGTTGCCGCTGCTTCTCTTTTTCAACGTCTCTCTGTTTTTTCTTCTCCAACTCTTGCAGTCTTTGGTTTTCGAGCTCCGTCTGTTTCTGTCTTTCCAACGCACGTTCTTTTTCCTCAAACTCTTTTCTCTCCTTTTCCAACGCTTCCTGTCTTTGCCTTTCAAGTTCTCTTTGCATCTCCCACTCCTTTATTCGTTGTTTCTCTATCTCCATCTGCTTTAGTGTTTCCTTTTCGATCTCTTTAACTTTAGCCCTGTATCTTTCTGCCTCATTCTTTTGCTCCCTCTTCTTGTCAGCGTCTATCTTTTCTTCCCTGCTTTGTTCGTTTATCTGTGACCTGATGTCCATGGATGAGGTAGGGCTCCTCAGCATCAGTTCATCAAACATCTCATGGGACTGAGAAGTTTTCCCAAAGGTTTCTTCTTGTGAGGGGTTCCATCTTGCAGGAAAAGCTTTTCCTTGTGAGCCACTGAGCGCCGACCTAACAGAGAAGTCATCAAAGAGTGCAGACATGTCCACAGACTTTGTTCCTCCATCTCCAGGAGAAGGTAGCTCCTGCATTTGTCCTGTCAAAGCAAAGTATGTAGCCCTGGGTTTTGCTTGCTCTTCTCCCTGTAGGATTTTCGATGGTTTAGAGGATACAAACACATCATCCTGATATGCTGCTCTTTGTCGGTCTTGCTCTTTATCCAAAGCCCACTGTCCTTCCCATTCGGACTGATTTAATGTCCCTTTATCAAGACCTGCATCTTCATCGAGATATGCGTCGGCCCACTTTTGTAAAGCTCCTATTCTGAGATATCGTGGCTGTGATTCTGGTCTCAGTGCTGAAGCTGGCTGTGTTTGTGCTGGTTCATTCCTCTCCACCACCAATCTGTTCGCCTCTGAGCGTCTGGATCGGAGGGTCGTGGCCTTGTCTTCCCACTGGGCTACTGGGACACTCTCACTCACTGCTCTGTTCTGTTCGACTGCCTGCATGGTGTCAAATGCATGCGACACCCGGAGAGGACTTGATGGAGATATGGGTTCCTTGTAGGTGGCTGTGACCAGAGTTCCTTGATCCTCTACTTCTTCCTTTCTGCGTGAATCCATGGCTGTATTTGCAGATTTGCCCTGGTCCATCATCAACACCCTTTGCTTCTCCACAACATTTTCAAACAAGGACGCCCGCACGGTGTGCACTTCACCACCAGCACCACTTTCCTTGGAAGCAGCCCATAGCTGCCCAGCCTCAAAACCTTCACTTGTGGAGAACTTTATGAGCTGCTCTGGAGAGTCTTTCAAATCCACAAACACCTTGTGGTCATTGGGAGTGACAGCTGGCTCTTCAGTCTACAAAAAACAATACATACAGTAAGAAAACACAAATACATAGCTGATAGTTAGATCTCATATGATTATGGTGGACTTATCCATTCGACAAATTTCCCCTAAATTTATCAACATGGCAGGTACACACATTTCATTCAAAAAACAAACTTGTGAATGAAATGCACACTTTAAAAACAGCTCATCGTTCTTCAAGTTGTGATTGGAAAACAGCCCATTAAAAAATAAATTAAAAAACTTTTCCATTTCGTTCGTCCAGAAATGACTGCAGCCCTACTGAGACAACATTTATCCTGTTCCTGAACTTAATTTGAAAGTCTAAATCACTTTATTCATGACTTTAACATACAATATGCGGTTTACGCAGCTAAAGAGTAAATCTTTGTGAACACAAAAATATACTGGAATAATAAACGTTGGTTCAGAATCAATCTTTAAATACATTACTAAATTAATTTACCATGTGAACAGATCATACTTGTCATCATCACAGCAATCAACAAATGTGATTTGTCAACAGAATAAGAATCAAAATATCATCAATTGTCAGTAACTAAATGTTTTATAAGGTTTTTGACTTTCTGAGAGTCATAAGAATGTGTCTCCTAAATATTTCCATTCACAGCATCAAATAAATACCGTGACAACAGTCAGTCAGTAATTAGTGTGAAAACAACACTCGTGCAGGACTCATTAACAATCCTAACAAATCCTATAATTTAAGTTGTGCGTTTACTTTGTGTTAAGGGTTTAATGCACTAAATTAAATGGGTGTTTTTTAAGGTTATGAGCATCAAATGGCAACGAGAGCTATGAGGCAACAAACGTCTGTAAAGAATGTATTTTTAGAGGCTGAGAGAAGAGCACTTCTCAACTTCAATCTGAGTGAAACACTTTCTTTCAAGGAATGAACAAAATAATTACCAGGAAATAAATGGTGCTTACACACTCAACAAGTTAAACATTAATGGATAAATATAATGATGTTAAACATTCAGCATGCATGCATGCATACTTTGCTTATTTCTCAGGAATTTCTTGCTACATAACCCTGTTTTTACAATTCATCCGAGTCCAGGCATGAGCTGATGACAGGTGAGAATCTGTTGTTCTGAGCTTTAATCAATATATATATATATTTTAGTATATGAAAAGTTCAGGATACTTGTCATTGTTTGAAGCCTTCTTTAAAAAGAACAAACAATATTAATCATCCATCTGTATCACTGGGGAAAATTTGCTCTAGCCCCAGGATTGAGTTTAATAAACTAACATTTATTGCTCTTTCCTACTTTTTGTCTGCATTGAACAAGAATCATTGATTTATTCTATAGTAAACAGGCTTAATAAAGTCTAAACTTGTATTTTATATACCGGTAATTGTTGAATTTGGGGAAAGAGTAGGCAAAACATCTTCAGCACAATACATTATTGTTTAAAATGCATATTTAATTGGGACAGGTGGTGGGAGAGTATTCACCAAAGCCAATTAATATACACTTACAAATTGATCAATCACATCCTGTTATGTACAAAGAAAATGTCCTACTCTCAAATAGGAGTTAAACATGTCTTATAAAAGCAATTGTAAGAAATGTTAAGGGCCACAGTTTCTGCAATATAGAATCAATGAGAAATTTGGGAACAACCTTTAATGGTTATAAGAACTGTGAAAAGGTTCTTGTGGTCTGAAAGCAGC
The DNA here is from genome assembly GCA_038048925.1 of Garcialebias charrua. Taxonomy (NCBI): domain Eukaryota; kingdom Metazoa; phylum Chordata; class Actinopteri; order Cyprinodontiformes; family Rivulidae; genus Garcialebias; species Garcialebias charrua. The sequence continues at coordinate 35,313 of JBBPBX010000912.1, read as the reverse complement.
CTACGCTGACGTCAAATGCATGGGTGTGGTGCTGAAGTGACAATCAAAGCTTCATTGGATTTTCTTTTCAGGGAGCTCCTCTTTGTGGGTTTTATCACTGAGAGCCACAGGGGATGATTAATTCTGGATGTCTTAGGTTTCACAACTTTGTACATCAGACTTTGATTTTTCTCTTTCTATAAAGATTTTTTTTACCTTGACACAGGCTCGCTTTGGTTTACAGCAATAATACATTAATAGTGCATGATGCCATTATACTAGATTTTATTTGTATCACCTGAACATGTTCTAATCGTAGTTTTTTCTTCTGTATTTAAAAAATGCAAATCTTATTAAAAGATATGCAGGAATCTGTAACATGTCATCTCAGTGTGCTTCTTGTTTCCTAAAGAAAGACTAAACCCAACTAAAACCTCATCTTAAAAACGTTGGACCCTTGCTTACCCCTCTCTGAGGATCTTTGCTGATTCCTGCGTAGTCTGCTGCCTCAGACACTGAAACAAGGTCTGGTGACCTCTCGGATGAAAATCTAATGAACACACATCACACGAGACAAAAACCATGCATGACAAGTGGACAGGAAGACAAATACAAGCAACCAAAAGCAAATGGCGACGTTCTTACCTTTTCGTAAGATCAAGGGGCAATGGGCGGGGCTTCACTACTGGTTTTAGGACTGGGCTTTGAACTGGAGTTGCATCCTCAGTCAGCTGTTTGATGAGCTGTTTAACACCCACTGATGGTTCTGTTGGTTCAGAAACTGGCTGTACTGGGGAGTGAAGATCTTGACCTGCAGCACCCACCCCCGGAGAGGACGACGATTCAAGGAAATGACTGATGCACAACTTCCTGCCAGCATCTTTTACAGCAGTTTCTTCTGTCTTTTTGTCGTTTTGGTCAGGGAGAACTGGACTTGCTACACTTTCAATGCTTTCAGGTGTGGAGCCGTTTGGACTTTTATCTTGTTCCTTCTTTGAAGGAGGTGCGTTCTCCATTGGAGTGTTCTCCTTTGTATTTTCATTAGGACTTTTCCGATGCAGAGACAGACCAATTGACTCAAACTTGGATGTGAGGTCAGCTGAAAGGGGTCGTCTCCCGGCCCGGCGTGGAACAGGATCTGGTGTCTCCGTCTTAGTTGGAGTGCCAGGGAAAATGGCTGAAACAGGTCTGGGCTTAGAGCTCCTGGGCTGGGGTCGCATTATCACAGATACGTCTGGCTGAACTTTGTCATTATTTTCCTGTTCTTCCTTTTCTACATCGAGGAGTGAACCCATGGACTTAGCCCTCGTTTTGGAAGTTCCAACTGTTTTCTGTCCATTCTGCTTACTCTCATGTTCTTTCGTAGTTCCAGACCATTCTGTTGGAAGTGTTTTAAGACTCTCGGAATAGGACAAGCTTGACGTAGCAGATTTACATCTTTCAGCTGGCATAGGACGAGTGGGTTTACTGGGTTCTGCAAGGTCAATTGGAGGAGCTGGTTTAAAGGGCTGGACTACTGGTTTGATTGTCTGCCCTGTAATGAATTTATTAGATGTTCTAAAAGAAGTAGAGGCAGGACGGTCAGGGTTAGTCAACACTGGCCTCGGTGTCGGTTTTGGCAAAATTGCCAGGTCTGGCTTGCATCCTGCGAGGCGAGTAGACTCTGGTCGGGGTTTGGTTTGGGGTTTCGGAGCCAAAATGGGCTTAATGGTAGCTTTTTCCAGGGCAAAGGGTTTGGGAGTGAGTCGTGGCTTGGGGCTCGGAGCAGGTTTGTCAGCTTCTGATACAATGACATGGGATTCACTGATCGAAGGGATCTCAATGAGGCTTTTATTGCTGGAGTCAGTCAGTGGACTCAGGTGGAGTCGTCCACCTGCCACTGTTCTCCCAACCTCCCCACTTTGAACCTCCACCTGAGCAGCCATCCTTTAAATAAAAAACAAAATCCCTCAGAACAACAACAATAAAACTTTGTTCCATTTGTTAACAAATAAACAATATAAAATAAAACTTTATAACAAATGATTTGCTAAAACTTTAACATGTTTATGAAGAATTAAATATTATATCTTTCTTAGAGGAAAAACTACTAACATTTTATAAAAGTCTGTCGGGCAAGGCTTTTTATCTGTTTTTGGTGTTGAGGATGAAAAAACTAATCTAATTAACCACAACAACTTAAACTATGATTAAAAATCTGTGTTTTGCTTCTACATTCAAATAGGGCTGGGTGATATGTGCCAAAATTTATATCTCGTTATTTTGAAGATAAATCGTGATGATATATATCTCGACATTTTGAAGATAAATCATGATATACAATATATATCTTGATATTTCTCTTTCCATAAAGTAAAAACAAAAATATATTTCTGAGTCAAAGCTTTGTACCAATCATCACACAGGTACACTTATTAGCAAACGGCTGGAACTGTACAAAATAAATGTCTAAAAAATAAACTATTTACATTTATTTACCATTAAGCAATAATCTTCGTCAGCTGCGCCGCCTTCACGACGTTAGTAAGCGTGTGTGAAGCAGCAAGTGAGGGACTGTTTGTATTCAGTGAGGGAGGAGGGGCAGCAAGGACTTGGTAGCACAGACATGCAGAAAAAGGAGATCTACCGTACACAGATGTTTAAGTCTTACAGTGAGAGGAGGTAGCGCAACATTAATAAAGCAGTGGCTTATATTGCTAAAGACAGGGTCCTTAGCAGCTAACAAGACAGCTAACTTTAGCCGTCTTCTTCCACAGTTGAGACTGGGACCGTGTCTTTGTGATATGATAAGCAGGGAAGGAGGCTGAAGTCAACAGTCAGAGCTGCAGTTTCACACACGCTTGGTGAAAAAATATTTGCAGTGTCGACCTTTTGTCAGGACTTGTTTTCGGCATTGTCTACAGAAAACATTTTTCTGCTGCTCATCTAACAATTTAAATCCAAACAGTCTCTGAATAACAGCCATTTCTTTTCTTTTTGCTCAGCAGCTAAGCTGCCCTTGGGAACAACCTTTAATGGTTATAAGAACTGTGAAAAGGTTAGACCACAAGTCTAATAATACCCAATGGTTGCGTTAGAGCCATGTTAAACATTGTAAATTGAAAAACTTGTGATACATTGAGTTCGATACATTGCCCAGCTCTACATTCAAATGACAATTTTAGAACAAAAGGAATACCGGTACCTTAAAATGTTGGATTCATTCATTAAAAGCCTTTTTTTAACGACTACATATGTATCGTCAATCTGAAGTATTGACTTCATCTTTGTGACTCAAAGCTCATAGTGCACAGGTGGATCTAATAACTGTGGTTCAGGTAAATTAAATACAAATACTGTATAACACAAAGTCAACAGTTTAGAAAACTAAATACAAACCGGATTCCAAAAAAGTTGGGACACTAAACAAATTGTGAATAAAAACTGAATGCAATGATGTGGAGGTGCCAACATCTAATATTTTATTCAGAATAGAACACAAATCACAGATCAAAAGTTTAAACTGAGAGAATGTATCATTTTAAGGGAAAAATATGTTGTTTCAAAATTTCATGGCGTCAACAAATCCCAAAAAAGTTGGGACAAGTCCATTTTTACCACTGTGTGGCATCCCCCCTTCTTCTTACAACACTCAACAGACGTCTGGGGACAGAGGAGACCAGTTTCTCAAGTTTAGAAATAGGAATGCTCTCCCATTCATGTCTAATACAGGCCTCTAACTGTTCAATCGTCTTGGGCCTTCTTTGTCGCACCTTCCTCTTTATGATGCACCAAATGTTCTCTATAGGTGAAAGATCTGGACTGCAGGCTGGACATTTCAGTACCTGGATCCTTCTCCTACGTAGCCATGATGTTGTGATTGCTGCAGAATGTGGTCTGGAATCACCTTGTTGAAAAATGCAGGGTCTTCCCTGAAAGAGATGACGTCTAGATGGGAGCATATGTTGTTCTAGAACCTGAACATAGTTCTCTGCATTAATGGTGCCTTTCCAGACATGCAAGCTGCCCATGCCACAAGCGCTCATGCAACCCCATACCATCAGTGATGCAGGCTTCTGAACAGAGTGTTGATAACAACTTGGGCTATCCTTGTCCTCTCTGGTCCGGATGACATGGCGTCCCAGTGTTCCATAAAGAACTTCAAATCGTGACTCATCTGACCACAGTACAGTCTTCCATTTTGCCACACTCCATTTTGAATTTATTTATTAAGTTTGCGGACGACACCACCCTCATCGGGCTCATCTCGGATGATGATGAGTCTGCGTACAGGAGAGAGGTGGGCCGGCTGGTGACCTGGTGCAGCAACAACAACCTGGAGCTCAATGCCCAGAAGACAGTGGAGATGATTGTGGACTTCAGGAAAGACAGAGCCCCTCTGCCCCCCATCACCTTTAACAACACCCCCATCATCATTGGGGACTGCTACCGGTTCCTCGGCACCACCATCACCCAGGACCTCAAGTGGGAGCCAACCATCAGCTCCCTCATCAAAAAGGCTCAGCAGAGGATGTACTTCCTGCGACAGCTGAGGAAGGCCAAGCTGCCGGCCAAGCTGATGGTGCAGTTCTACACGGCCATCATCGAGTCCATCCTCAGCGCGTCCATCACAGTGTGGTACGCCGGGGCCACTGTCAGGGACAGACACAGACTGCAGCGCATTGTGCGCTCTGCTGAGAAGGTAATCGGCTGTAGTCTCCCATCTCTCCATGACCTGTACGTCTCCAGGACTGTGAGGCGAGCAGGTCGGATCACAGCTGACCCTTCTCACCCTGCATACGGTCTGTTCGAACCACTCCCCTCAGGCAGGAGGCTTCGGTCAATTGGGACCAGAACCTCCCGCCATAAAAACAGTTTCTTCCCCTCTGCTGTCAGACTTTTGAACACTCATAACCATGTTACCTCATAACTTGCCTTGGTCGCTGTATTTTGTATTTTGATTGGGAATCACTGTATCACTGTATTTTGATTGCACCACTCTAATTGCACTGTTTCTTAGTAGGTTTTGTTCACTGAATATTGTATTGATTGTATTGATGTTTTATGGTTTATGTTTTTTATGTTTTATGTTTCTATATTTTATGCACCGTTATGCCGAAGCAAATTCCTAGTCTGTGAATCCTGTTCATTGACAATGGCAATAATAAACAGAATCTGAATCTAAATGACCCCTGGTCCAGTGCAAACATCTGAGCTTGTGGAGCTTGCTTAGAAATGGCTTCCTCTTTGCACTGTAGAGTTTCAGCTGGCAACGGCAGATGGCATAGTGGATTGTGTTCACTCACAATGCTTTCTGGAAGTATTCCTGAGCCCATTCTGTTATTTCCTTGACAGTGGCATTCCTGTTTGAGGTGCAGTGACGTTTAAGGGCCCGGAGATCACGAGCATCCAGTAGAGTTTTATGGCCTTGACCCTTACACACAGCGATTGTTCCAGATTCTCTGAATCTTTTGATGATGTTATGCACGGTTGATGATGATAACTTAAAAGTCTTTGCTATTTTATGCTGGGTAACACCATTCTGGTATTGCTGCACTATCTTTCTGCGCAACAATGGTGGAATTGGTGATCCTCTTACCATCTTGGCTTCTGAGAGACACTGACACTCTGAGAAGCTCTTTTTATACCCAATCATGTTGTCAATTGACCTAATTAGTGTTAATTGGTCTTCCAGCTGTTCGTTATATGCTCAATTTCCTTTTTCCAGCCACTTATTGCTACTTGTCCCAACTTTTTGGGGATTTGTTGACACTGTGAAATTTTGAATCAACATATTTTTCCTTTAAAATGTTACATTTACTCAGATTAAACTTTTGATCTGTCATCTATGTTCTACTACGAATAAAATGTTGACAATTGCCATCTCCACATCATTGCATTCAGTTTTTATTCACAATTTGTTTAGTGTCCCAACTTTTTTGGAATCCAGTTTGTATAACAAATTAATAAATGAAGTCATTATTTACACTGTTGACTTTTTTTCCCCAAATACAATTTATTTGATTTTTAAAAAGAACTATTGTCCAGTCACCAGCTGTGTTGGTGGTGAGCTCAAAAAACAAGTGTTTTGTTAGATATTCAAGAGTTGTTGTTTTTTTGTTTTGTTTTTTACATTCATTCAAACACTTACATTCCACTTAATATGTTTTAAAGTTGCACAGGTAGCTGTGTTAGTGCGGTGCATTCTTTAGCCTTGTGTATCCTGGAGGCTTTGCCTCATCTTTATCACAATCTTCTAGGAAAAGAGATCTTAGTCTAATTCTTTATATAACACGTTTCTGTTAAGGCTCTCTCTGATCACACTCAATTCATTCAGCTTAAATCCTTCCGTTCCCAGTCTTGCCCCGCCTCCACGGGTGTCCCCCAAGGCTCTGTCCTCGGAACCCTCCTCTTCATCATTTACCTCCTTCCTCTAGGTCACATCTTCCGCAAATATGGCGTCCATTTCCACTGCTATGCTGATGACACGCAGCTCTACTTGTCATCAAAACCTAATTCCACCCTCCATCCTCACAGACTGTCTCAATGAGCTAAATCACTGGTTTTCTAACAATGTCCTTCAACTAAACAGTAACAAAACAGAAATCATAGCTAAATCACTGGTTTTCTAACAATGTCCTTCAACTAAACAGTAACAAAACAGAAATCATAGCTAAATCACTGGTTTTCTAATAATGTCCTTCAACTAAACAGTAACAAAACAGAAATCATTCTTGTCTGTACCAAAAACTCTTATTTCAAAATCAGAACATCTTCTCGTCCCCCTTAAGAACTCTCTGCTATCCCCCTCCCCTCAGGTCAAGAGTCTCGGTGTCATCCTCGACACCACTCTCTCCTTCACTTCACACATCAACAATATTACTCGGTCTGCCTATTTCCACCTCCGTAATATTAACCGTCTCCGTCCTTCTCTCACACCCCGCTCCACAGCCATCCTGGTGCACAGTCTTGTGACTTCCCGTATCGATTACTGCAACTCCCTTCTCTACGGCCTCCCCAACAAATCTCTCCACAAGTTACAGATGGTCCAGAACTCAGCTGCCCGTGTCATCACTCAAACCTCCTACTATAACCACATCACTCCTGTCCTGCAGCAGCTCCACTGGCTCCCGGTTAAATCACGCATCATCTTCAAAATTCTACTCCTCACGTTCAAAGCTATCCACAACCTTGCCCCTCCTTATCTATCTGACCTCCTACAAATCTCCATCCCATCACGCTCTCTCAGATCCTCCTCTTCGCTACATCTCCATGTACCCTCTGCCCGCCTCTCCACCATGGGGAGCAGGGCCTTCACCTGCTCTGCCCCTCACCTCTGGAACGCTCTACCGCCAGACCTTCGAAACACCACCTCCCTTTCTCTGTTCAAGACAGCCCTGAAAACACATCTCTTTAGACTAGCTTATTAACTTTACTAAATGTATTTTTATTATTTTGCACTTTATAATCTTTATGTATTTTATATTTCAATTTGTCACTGATAATGTTTGAACTGTATTGGTTTTTTAAAGCTGCACTGACATCATCTTGTAACTACCGTAAAAACCGGTGTATAATACGCTGCATTTTTGATCATTTGAATGTCCTGCGTATTAAACACCGAAGATTATTATTTATGGATTTTTTCCCATATTTTTAGACCCATTTTTCGCTCTGATTCTTCGTTTTTCATTTTGGGCAAAAATGGTGCAGTACCAGTTTCGGCCGCTACGGGCGCTATGGGCAGCAGCCAGCAGAGGACTCAGAGAGCGAAGAGGAAGGCCACTTCCAGACGTTTCTAGCTCATGTGTCCGAAAAAAGCCTCCTCTGGTTGGACTGACTCTGTCGCTGCCCGCCCCTTGCTCTGGGTGTACCGGTAGCTGCATTTATCTTAGCTGTGAGGTTCGCTGTTTTTGTTTGCAAGATACCACTCATAAACCACACCGCAGATTTTTAAATCCAGCTGATTTCACATTTGGTTCAGCTCAGGAGCCCGTCTGCTATAAAGTCAGGTAAGAAATATATTTTTTAAGCGTTTATTTAGCTAAATTTAAAGAAACAAAGCGTCCGGTCCGAGCCGCCTGCCTAAAATTCGGCGAAGTTTTTTTTTAAAAATCCAGCTGATTTGAACATTTCGTTAAGCTCAGGAGACGTCTTCTATAAAGTCAGCTAAGAAATATTTTTTCTCGCAAAGAAATAATTGTTTTTACCGTGTTTCCTTGTGAAGTTCTTTGTACTCGCTCGCTTCTGTCGCCGCCATTTTAAGCAGGGCAAATGAGGCGCTGACGCGTCGCGTAGCAGTGACGCATAATAGATGCGCATTAAACATCGAAGCGTATTGTGTACAATTTTTTCTTGTTTATTGTTAATAATTGGACAAAGCGTATTAAACACCGGTGCGTATTTTACAACGGCGAATACGGTATGCATCATATTGCACTACATATATACCGGTATGTTTTATCATTCAACTATGTTTGTTTTTGCAAACAAACTTATAAATACATTTAATTTTGATTTTAAATTGATTTTAAACTTTGCGCCATGTTTATTAATGGGAAATCCGATTTCACACGAACGCAGCATATGTGACGTAAGGAGACGTAGAGGGCTCCGGTTTTGCATTTACATATAAGAACGGACAATTTAAAACCCGACAAATTTATCAATCTAAGTGAATATTTGAGCTACATGTCTTCAGTTTGGGAAGCAGAAAGTTAGATGAACAAGAAACAGCAGGTTCTAATTTAGGTCTGCACACGTATTTATTTGATTTTTACCTTATCAGGAAGCGAGGAGGCTCCGAGGGGGGGTGGCAGCTTTATTTATTCCATTCCCAGACGAAGTATTTCTTCTTTTGGGAAAGTGAAAAGGCTCACTTGTTCACTGATGATATTAGAACACCCAAAGGCGACACAACGTAACAGCATTTGTCAAGTAAAAAAAAAAAAGGCGAGCTGCAGGCAAGCTGCTGACAGACGCAGACTGCTCTCCTTACGTCACATATGCTACGTTCGCGTGAAATCGGATTTCCCATGAATAAACACGGCGCAAAGTTTAAAATCAATTTTAATCAAAATTAAATATATTTATAAGTTTGTTTGCAAAAACGAACATAGTTGAATGATAAAACATATATATGTCAGAGTCAGAGTCTTTATTGTCATTTGCACTGCATGTAGTACATGTTATGAAATGAGATTATGTACACAGGGTCCCAGTTACATCCAACAACAAAATGTGAGAGAAAAACAGTAATAACATCTATGATATGAACTAAGAAAAACATCCAACTAGAAATACACTAAGCCCTAGAGTAATAGAAAAACGTCATTACAAACAGCGAAACGTCTTCTGTTACAAATAAAGTCCAGTTGATCTTGAATTGAACGCCTTTTTGATGAGTCATTACAAACAGCAGCACGAACATGAGTCTGTATGAGCAGATGGTCACAGATGAACACAGCAACAAGAAAACAGATCAGCAACAGCATGATGTGATATTTCACAGTGATTATTCTTATTATTTATTTATTCAGGATTCTAACAGCCTCAGGGTAGAGGTATGTAGTGCAATATGATGCATAGATACAAGATGATGTCAGTTCAGCTTTAAGTGTCCTTGGGTGTCCTGAAAGGCGCTTTTAAATAAAATGATTATTATTATTATTATTATTTATTCAATCAACTTGTAAATGTGCATCACTAATTAGAAATACTGGTGAAGCGGTGATCATAAGTTCATATCTCTACACCTGTAACACCTGCAATAAGGAGGGGGCGGACCATTGTGCAATGTCGCCTGTTTCCTTCCTTGTTATAAGTCAGGCATGTTAGTTTTAGATGTTAAACGTGGAATTATACCTGTAACACCTGCAATAAGGAGGGGGCGGACCATTGTGCAATGTCGCCCGTTTCCTTCCTTGTTATAAGTCAGGTACCGTATGTTAGTTTTGGATGTTAAACGTGGAATTATACTGAACACCTATAGACTACAAATAAAAACCCAGTTTTAACTTTAATTTAATTAAACCTTCACTGGTTAAAAGGTAAATGGAAAATAAGTCACCAAGTCCTTTCGATGCATAACCACTTGTGCTGTAAAAACAAAGGCGAACATTACTCCTTTGCTGGCCCTTTAAGAGGTTAGCTCACATCTGATAATGCTTTCCACATGTTGCTGTGTTGAGTTGCTTTGTTACACAGACCAGCCAGTTCTTTTCAGGATAATGACACGCTGCCTCAAACAGCAGCAAACAATTGCGGCGTGTCCTACCTGACCAGACGTCAACCGTCTGCTGTAAAGCTTGGGCTTTTGTTGAAACCAAGCCACGATGTCATATCACACAAGGGGACCGAGTCGAAGAAGCCTGGAAGGAACACACTGCGTGTCAACAAAGCGCACAAGCTTTTTAGAGGGAAAATCACTGCAACGAATGGCAGCGTCACTGTGGTGCGCTCACACCGTCCTACAAAAGCAAACAGAAGATCATGTGTAGAGTCACGCCCATACATTTGAGTACATTTGAGTCGACGACGGCATATGTTTAAATGTACAGTACACTGCACTGCTGTGCCTTTCCTGCGTTGATTTAGTGCATTTGCACTGTGACCCAGGTCAAAACTCATTCTCCATGATTCACCCCCTTCTTACGACAACATATCTATGCAAATTCAATCTGTGAACGTTGGAACTGTAAAGTGCCATAAACACCGCTGTCGTTTTATTTTTTTTGTACGAGACTAAAGATAAGAACACTGGAAGATGCTTAAAAAGCATAAATGTGGGTCACACACGAGAAAAGGGGTCTTTTACATGCTGACAGGAAACGCCTCTGCCAAGAAGGAATGCTAAACATTCACTGGATGGTGGGTCCAGAAGCACAGCAGGGATTAGGAAAGCGTCTGCCTTATTTAGGCTTATATGGGAGGAAGTACCCACAATAATCATTACTAAAACCATCAACAACAATTAAAGATTAGAGACTCTGCTTGGTTTTCTCCTCACAGCAGTATGAAAGTTAAGCTTGCAACCAAATGTGCTTTTTGCTCATGTTTCTTTGATTCAAACCATTTGAGTGGATCACAAGGTGAACCTGCACACAAGTCTGCTGTTTTGACAGCAAAATATACCAAGTCAGAAACCTGGCTCAGCCGGTTATACAAAGGCTGAACAAAGGAATTTCCCTTACAACTTCATGTTAATCCATTACCATTCATCTCCAGATACTTGACATCATCAGTGTGACACAGACCTGCCACCATGATGCACATCAAACTGAAGTTAGAAACTAAAGTTGGCTCCTGTCATCCCACATGCCAGTGATGCTCTTCACTACTGTACTAATATGTTCATTAAATACTGTCGATGTGAACCATTTGTTGTAGCTGCTTATCCTCACAACGTTAAAAAATAACCTAATTACAGCCAATTTAGCTCACAGTGAGATGCTCTAATCCAAAACAAGGTTCTAATCGAATAAATGACTACAAACAAGTGTTTTGCTCTTATAATGTCAATAAAGAGCCACATGTACACAACGCAGCTGTTCTACATGAGACATTCCAACAAGTGTTGTCTCTTCCTGCTCGGTTCGTCCACCTGGTACTGGTGGACGGGGCTCGGTCCAGAACCTGAAGTTGGCCTGCCCCGAACAGAACCGCGTCTTGGAGAGAACAACAACTCGAGAAAACCTCCACCTCGGGCTGTTTTGAGAACTTCGTCCAGGAGGAAACAAACGCATTACTCGGTCGCTAGCATCCGTGAGCTAACTCAAGAAGTAACAAAATGGAAACACTGAGTGAACCTGTCTTTTCTGCTGTTTGAGCCACAGATAACTCACCACGACGGCCAGGTCGCGGGTTCCTCGTCGAAACAACTTCAAACTCGGTATTTCCAGCAAACTTTGCACGACACCAAGTCGTGACAGTTAGTTAATAGAGTGGCTAGCAGAGTGGCTAAGTTAGCAGGTTTACTTAGCCAGCCAAATGACTGTCTATCCCGTCTCAGGTTGCAATGTTGTTGACAGGATGGACTAGACAGCGCTGAGCGGAGGAAGCAGTCTGACTGGTTACCACACGACAGTCCAGTGCACGAGCGGAACGTCACACTTCCGGAAATTACTTTCAAAATAAAATTTATTATGAGTTAATTTAAGTTTTATACTAATGATCTCGTCTTTATTTTGTACAAACAAATGTGTAGCGCGAAATGCTCGTTTTTATTTTGTAAAATATTACCTGATAGGTAATATTAACCAGAAGTCACGTTAAGCGAATAGTATTCTGACAATGCGTACATGACTTCCGGTTTGCATTGTGCTGAGTATAAACAGCTTCACGGACTTTAAAAGATGGGCATGACCGAACTCTCCTGTCCGAGCAATATTAAAGTGGTTGTTTTCCAGACGTTAACTAACTCATTACTGACCAACTTTTTTTTTTTTTTCATTCAACCTTTATTTAGTCAGGTAAATCTTTTGAACCTCATGGGCTCATTTACGAAAGCGACCTGCTAAAACTAAAGAACAATGAACAGCAGTGGTAGAATTTCCTTAAACAATAAACAACAAACAATAAACAATAGAAAACAAAAGAGAGAAAAAAACAAAAGTTTTTTTTTTTTTTAACAAAGTATCAAAAAACTAGCAAAACATTATAAGGTAGACGTATAAAATCAAAGACAGGAACAAATCTGCATTGGTTTTTGCCAGGATTCCAACAGATTCTGAAAACCATTTAGAGAAGTCAAGGTCGAGAGCTTCAGATCTTTTTGTAAGATATTCCATGAAGCAGGAGCAGAGTAGGAGAAGGCCCTTTTTCCAAGTTCAGTCCTCACTGATGGAACACTGCAGGTAATCATGTCCTGAGAGCGCACGCTGTAGCTGCACTCACGTAAAGACATGTAGATGTATGAGGGCAGCAGACCAAGAAGTGAATTAAAAATGAAAATGTACCAGTGGAAGAGTCTGCGTGAGGTTAATGATGTCCAGTTAACCAGTAACAACTTAAATGGCCAATTTGTCCAAATAAATGTACTCAAGTGTAATATGCAGGAGGAAATTTTGATTAATGTGCCAACTAATTAAATACTCTGATGCATGCTCAATCCAGGTAGACGGATCTCTATGTAGACAGATCTGAAAAAGCGAAGTCCTCTGGACATTGAAAATACAAAACAAAAAAATGTAGAAACGTTTCGTCTGAAAGACGTCCTCAGTCTGAGATGCTGTATTCAGCTGTCTTATAAATAGCACCTTCTCACATTGGATCAACCAGTTTGCTGATGACCGCTGAAACCAACTAAATGTTTACAATTACTAGTGAATGTACTTTCACTAGTTCTCTCCGATAACTTGAGTAAAACCTTGCATTTTAATGTTTATCAAGACTGCCCTCATGTGGAGCAGAGATAATATTGCATCAATAAGTTGTTGAATTGATGGGAGACTTCTGGCGTTTCATAATCAGTTGTAAATCAGTCATTTGATTGTGCATAAATCTTTATTCATAACATACTAATGTATGTTTTTAGCCCACAAACCTGCTTAAAAATACAAGAAATTAAAGCACCCTCAAACAAATATATCTAATTTTCTTTTCTTTTTAGGTTTCAGGAGCATTTCTTAAATCTTAAGCAATCGTCCTTCGGTTTCACACATTTTCAAAAATGAAATAAAAAGGGATAAAATTAATTAAACATTCCAAGTCAAACAAATGAAACTGGACAAACTGGATGAGAAGAAGGTGCATGTTTTACATTTGACCAGGCAGAATATTCATGTTCTGTTGAGCCCACAGAATTAATATTTTCATCCAATACTGTTATTTTAATTGCTTGTATTATAACATTTATTCATGTTGAGCTAAAAAAAAGATACAACTACATTCTGCAATTGTCAAAATGTACGATCCTGAAGGGCCAACAGATTTAAGTACCGGTAGTTACCTGTGATGAACACTGACAAAAATGGATGATGTGAGACTGATTCTGTGTGAATGTTGAGCGTTTGGAAAGATTCAAAGGTGCAACACACTACAGCTGGCTGACTGCTTCTCCAGCCTGAAGCGCCCTGAAAACATTTTCCTCAACACGAATGGTTCCTAGATGTCATGCTCTGTGTGACATTATGAAACTATCTGACAGTCAAGCTCAGAGCATGTCAAATATTAGTCAGCATGTTATAACTTCTTACCTAGCATCTGAACCACAAGTTACCCATAAGGCTTTGAGTGACACGAGGATGAAGCACATCTCTGTCCTAGCAGAACATGAAATGAATGTTAATGAAACTGAGGGGAAGATGGAAAAACAGAAGATCAACCCAGTGAACAAATGGCTAAAGCAGCTTAAACTTTGGCTACACACTCAAACCTAATTCCACAGTTCCAAGAAAATCAAGAGAAAAGGAAAAAAAAGCAGTTGGAATATTATGATCCAATGAACTTCAGCGCCGTCTACTTTGTGTGAACCATGGATGTGCTGAACAGAAGCTTCTGTTTCTTCTTCTTCTTCTTTCCTCCCTTTTCCTCTGAAAGACAACAAGCACAGATGAGCGCAGGTGGAAACTTAAACAAACAAGTGAATTATAAAGTCACAGACCTGGTTCAACCACATGTTGTGGAGAGGAAGCTGGACCACTGTCCAGCTGCAGAAGTGCCTTCTCAAAAGCCTGACTGAAAGAATTTTGAAAGCTGGGCACAGGGACACGATCCGACCCGTCACTCTCGCCGTCACTGTCTGCTGCTGGGGGGGCCAACAGCTGGTCTGCAGGGGAAGCCAGAAAAAAAACTTTGAGCATGTTGGAAAAAATTAAATGAACAATGACAAAGTTTGAGGGATTTCACCACCACACTGTCTAATGATGACTATCAACTGGTACAAATGAACTGCTTGGTAATAATTTAAAAACATTTCAAGCCTAGATATTAAAGATCTAAAAGGTAATTCAAAATAATCTTTTGGTTTAAAAATTAAGATCAACTTGGTAAGCTTATTTGTTTCAGTCGACATTAAGGTGGACTGACACAGATGTCATTATTTTAGACTGAGAGCTAATCTCCGTCTCTAGACGTCAGACAATTGACATGACAGCTGTCAATCAATCATGTAGGCTCGTCAACGACTGACCTATCGGCGATCGCAGTTTGTCCTGAAGTGAAACGCCCCTCACCTGCAGGAGCTGCGCCCCCTTCTCCTCAGACAACAATGTCGAGGTTTTGCGTTACAATGATTTGCGGTCAGAGGGTTTTCATGAAAAATGTTTAAACGCTGTCAGTGGGAAACGTAATTCAGACACGCGTTACCGTGAGTGTTCAGAGGGTGGAATACGGTTTCTTACATTTACAAAACCTAAACTGAGTCTGGAAAAATGTAAAAGACGATAAAAGCCGGCGACAGACCTCATGAGCAGCTGAATACAACAGTGATAAACAGGAAGTACCACATGTTCGGCTGTACGAAGGTAAATTATCCATTTTCTGTCATAATTACAGTGGATCCTAATGGTTAAAGTAAAGGTTAACACTTAAAGCTAGTCGTGCTTTGTTTTGTGTGTTTTGTACGTAGATATGTTGCATAAGTTGTCTTTGTTTGCCAAGATCAGTTAACACTAAACCAATTTTCCACAAAGCGTTTATTAGATAGTGTAAAGTTTACACTCTTAGTACGTACATACTGAATTTCACTGTGTTGCTCTGCAGGATGAAAACATCTACTGCTAGAACTATTTGAAGTTATTAGTGTCTTAGAAATATTACTTTTGCCTGCCTTCTTTGTCTTAATGTTGACTGAAAGACAGAAATGCCTCAGTTAACAGTGTGAGCTTCACTTCCTCCATCATCGCAGCTGTACTGTTTATCTCTCTGAGGTTAGCTCACCCTGGGGTCACGTTTCCACATGGGTGGAGCATCTTACTGTTGGCATCATGTCAATAGGATTTGACCTGGAGGCAAAGCTGAACTTTTAACTTGTGGCATTATACTGTATACATCTGTCCCAAAATTACATTTGTGCATCACATCGTTATTCAAGACAGAAATTACTTTTTTTTTTATTCACTTGTATTCCTCAAGAACTCCTGCACCCTAAACCTCTAAAACAATTAACCTACCGTATAGACTGTACTGAGGAGAATCAGTATGCATCACATCACATCGCAGTACCGGTGACCCACATCTTTAATCTGTCCATAAGCCAAAACTCCATTCCAGATGCTTGGAAAACAGCCTTTGTTCTTCCTTTGCTGAAGGGAGGTGACCCCACCTCACTGAACAATTATCGACCAATCTCTAAACTCTGTATTTTAGCCAAGGTTCTAGAAAAATTGATAAACTCTCAGATCAAAAACTATCTGGACTCATTTAACATCTTACCTCTCCATCAATCTGGTTTCAGGAAAAAACACAGCACAACAACTGCTTCTCTGAAGGTTCTGAATGATGTTGTTGAAGCATTGGATGCTAAGGACTATTGTGCTGCACTTTTCTTAGACCTGTCTAAAGCTTTTGACACTGTGGATCATAACATCTTGTGTCATAAGCTCTCAGAAATTGATTTCTCTGATCACACCATTGGTTGGTTTTCTAACCGTCTCTCAGAACAGAGTCAGTGTGTTCAACATAATGGTACTTCTTCCAGTTATTTAACGGTAAACAATGATGTACCACAAGGTTTAGTCTTAGGACCCACCCACTTTACAATCTACATAGATAATGTTGGTCAGAGCATCCCTGATGCATCCTTACATTTCTATGCTGATGACACAGTTGTTTACTGTCTAGCTAAAACAGTTGCTAAGGCTTTCCTGCTTTTGCAATCCGCTTTTGACATCATCCAGTCAGATTTGTTCCATGTCAAACTTGTCTTAAATGCTGATAAAACCACAGGGATGGGGTTTTTTTTCAAACAGGAAGTCGGTCCCAGCAGTTCTTCCATCAATTTTGTTTTCAAATGGTGTCCCTACTGAATTTGTCGATTCCTACAGATATTTGGGTATCCTGATCGATTCACATCTCTCTTTTAAACTCCACGTGAAAAACCTAGTGAAGAAACTGAAAGTTAAACTGGGTTTCTTTTTCAGAAATAGATCATGTCTATCACTGAATGTTAGGAAACGCCTTGTATCTGTGACTTTCCTTCCCTCCATTGATTACGGTGACATTCTCTACATGAATGCTCCTACAAGCACCCTGCGGATGTTGGATGTTGTCTATCATGGTGCACTAAGATTCATAACTGGTTGTGATTATCGTACCCACCACTGCACCCTGTATTCACTGGTTAACTGGACATCATTAACCTCACGCAGACTCTTCCACTGGTACATTTTCATCTTTAAATCACTTCTTGGTCTGCTGCCTTAATACATCTCCTCAGGGCCGGCCTAAGGCATAAGCAAACTAACCGGCTGCTTAGGGCCCCGGGGCCACTAGGGGGCCCCCATAAGTGCAACAGATTATTATCTTTTTTCTTTTTTTTGGTAATGATTTCCATGTGAATCTATCTGATCTTTTGAGTTCAGCTTTTGCAAATTGTTACATTTGCATAGTTTTAAGAATTGTTCAACTTTAAATTTCTTTGTTTAAACCATTTTACGTGGTGTCATTGTTCATTCACATTATTTAAGTATTTCCTTGATATTTTTATTTTCTTTTGTCTGTTTTTGCGCAATTTAATTAATGCTTAATGCATCCAAGTTATTTTATCTGTTGTTTGTTGTTGATCTTGCGCTCCAAATTATTTTGAACATTACTGTTGCAGTTCTTTGGAACCAAAGTTAATAAACCAGATGACATTTTTGCAGTAAAATACATTGTATTCTGGTGTTATTTTTTTTTCTTCCTTTTACGTTTAGTTACTTTTAGTACCAAAATACACATAGGATAATGTAACCAGGGCTGTCAGAGTTGCAATGGGTTTATGTTAGGTCAGTGAATGATCTGATCATCGGACCGTTGATTGCAGTAATCCATATTATTACCAAAAATAGAGGGCCCCAAACCAAATTTCGCTTAGGGTCCCATGGAGGCTTGGGCCGGCCCTGCATCTCCTCCTACATGTCTCTGAGTGAGTACAGCTACAGTGTGCACTCTCACAACATCATTACATGCAGTGTCCCCTCAGTGCGGACTGAACTAGGCAAAAGGGCCTTCTCCTACTCTGCTCCCGTTTCCTGGAAAAACTTGCAAAAAGATCTGAAGCTCTCGACTTTGACCTCTGTAAGTGGCTTTAAACATATGTTAAGTTCCTGGCAAGAACCAATGCAGACATGTTCCTGTTTTTAGTTTTCTACATCGCCTTACAACATCGCTAGCCGTTTTTGTTTCATTTTTTAATTACCATTTTCTTTCATTTGTTCTTCTCAATTAGTATGCTTTATTTTATGATTGTCTATTGTTGTCATCAATCTTTGTTAAAATCATCTCTCTCTTGTAAATGAGCCCCTGAGGCTTAATGGGATTAACCTGCATACTGTAAATGAAAGTTGAATGAATGAATAAAGTAATAATTTTTTGTTGCAAGTTTTTTTCCTATAAGAGCTCACATCAAACTTTCTGCTTTGTCCACGAAGTAATTTTTGAACTTTAAATTACTGATAAATGTAATCCATTTAAAACAATCTTCATCATCAAATCTTAAGTGTCCCGTCAGACAGACACTTTATTAATCCCTGGGGGGGAAATTAGAGGCATCCAGTCTAATGATTGGGCTAGATAATAAAAATATATACTGTTACTGTTTATTTTTCTTTTATTTGCAATAGGATGATTCAGTTTAACATAAAATATGTAAAATGCATGATTTTAACGTGACACAAATGACAACTAATGAAGCTGAAGCTTCATTTGTCTGAAGCTGCGTTTCGCCCCCTTTTGTTGCTTTAAAAAAAATGTTTTAAAAGTTTAAAAATACAAAGCAACATGAGACAGAAGTTGACACAGAGCATACAGAATACAACTTGCATTTAGTAGCAAACATATTTTTCTATTGATGTTTCAGGAGAATAATAAGCGACTAGAATATCTCGTTTCTAAATATTTCTTCAGACTTGAGATCTGGTGTCATTTAGAAAAGTTTCAGGGCTGCAGCTCAGGATTCTTGGACCGTTTAATGGGTTCAACATACAACGCAGCATATTGCTCTAATTACTGAGATGCTTCCATAATGTGACCAAACCACAACCTTTCTGTGTAAAATTCAAATCACATTTTTAATAGCGTTGAGCTTAACCAATCACCAAGCATGTTAGGTCAACACAACATTTCCAGTCTTGTACTACCAGTACCTTTCTTTGGAACGATCCTGGGCCCAGCATCAACTCTGGCTTTCCCATCTCTCAGCATCTACAATGGGGACAGAGTCAGGGTGGCAGCACCATGTCAACACATCCATTATTCCCCTCACGTAAGACATCTAAATATTTTAACCACGCTCACCTGTGCAAAGGACATGCAGTGTGAATCATCCTCCACACTACCCACAGTGGGTGTAGACACACTCAGACTTGGGAACCTCATTTCATCTAAAACAAAAAGGGAAGAAAATCAGAAGAAACTATCACTTAAATAAATACATCTCTGAACTAAAGTTAAATGGAAGAGCTGATCTCACCAGGACTGCTGCTGAGGGGTGATGGAGGGGCTAAAGTGAAATCAGGTTGGACAGGGGGACTGCTGTTGTAAGGCGGAGAGCCAAATGCTGGAAAATGATGAAAATTCTCCAGACCAATATGCACCTCAGGATCTGAGGTCAAGTGAGATAAAATAAATTGCATACCAGTAAATCCTGAACTAAGAAGGAGAATTAATTAAATCTGGAGTCATATACTGTACTGTACTTACATTTACCCTGTTTCTTGTTCTCTTCTATCTCAATGCGCTTTTCTCTGCGTTTCTCGTCTCGCGCTTTCTTCTGCCTCAGGCGCTTTCTTTTCTCCAAGTCATCTGAAAGGTTTAGACAATTTAAAACACAACTAAATATAAAAATGTATATATTTTTTATTCCACATGGAAAATTCAGATTTAAACTGTTCGTACCTGCAAATGTGTCCAGAGTTTCTTTGGACAGGATTGGTGGCTGCAGAGCTAACTCACAGATGCTGAATTCACATGTGAGCGGCAGATGAGCCAGATAGCGGTTACGACGACGAACCTCCTGAGATGAAAAGAGCAAAAAAGTCAAAATAATTATTTTTTAAAAGCAGAAGCCTAAAGTAAACCAGCAGAGTAAAACGTAAAACTTGACTGAACCATTTTTAAAGTGCCACCTTAAGCAAAAGCTACTAAACGTGACTGAACGCCTGACGTCTGCCTCTTTGTTTCCTTGGTTGCTGACCTCGGTGACTGTGTGTCCGACGATCTCCACCACTCCGGCAGTGATGGTGCCAGGACAGGCCTCCAAAGTGCCGTATTCACGCAACAGACAGCGCACATTCACAGGGTGCAGGAACATTTGCTGGCAGTCTTCAGCTGGAAAAACAAACGTACAAAAAGGATCCAAAAATGAACATACAACCTAAAGGATTATAATGTCCAGTAGGTCTAATAATGGCTACTTGTGCGTAGTTTTCACGATTGTGCAACATTTTCTTAAAGAGCTAATTACTTTATCTAAACAGACTTGGTCCAAAAAGCAGGTAGGGGAATTACACACCTTGGTAGAAATAATAGTAAGGTCCGTGCACCACATTGGTTGAAGGGTGTGCACATTCAGCCTGGTTGACTGGGCTCTGCTCATCAAGCTGAGGCTCTGGGACAACATCCAACACAGCCTCAGAGAACTCCTCCTCCGGGACGCTCTCCAGGGCAGCTCCAGAAACATCCTGCAACTCTGCAGTCATGTCCTCTGTAAGCTCCATCACCTCATCATCAAACGCAGAGGAGTACTGCAGGACAGGCTGGGAGGGGAACCAGATACAACCTCACATGTGAGTGAAGAGGATATAACTAGAGAGAGAAAACAGTTGTCCAAAGGTTCATCTGAAGATTCACCTTGGCATTGCTGATAGTAGTCACCAGTTCCTCGACAGGTGAAGAAGGTTCCTTCAGAGTCAGTGAGGTCAAATCAAGGTCCTGCGCATCGGTTTTCTGTTGCAACATTTCCTCTCGCTCCTGTAACATTAAGACAGATAAAGACATATTTTAGTTTTATTCTTAAACAAAAATTCTAAAAGTTCAAAGTAGAACTGCCAAGTCCTGAATTACTGAGAATGTACACCAGCATATCTTGCATCAGTTTCACGCAGTCTTTTACTGTAGATTAGTGGAGACACAGGTGAATGGTCTGCATCGACTCTGGATGTTTTGCACCACAGATGAACAGTTTTACCTGCAAAAGACAAAGGGCGCTCTCGATGAAGCAGCCCTGGGCATCCTCTTCCAGGCTCAGTTGGACCTGCAGGACTGCCTTCTCCTCTGTGACTAGGTTTAGGACCTGAGCAGGGGAGGTGAGCAGCAGCTTGGAGTATGGGCTAAAAGAAGCATCTGCAAAACAAATATTACCATCAGTCTCCGCTGAACACGCAAACAGGCTTTCTAAACAACCATGTCATCTTATTAAAATGAAGCATATCCAGTCTCAGTCTCTTCTTCCATAATATGATTTAGAAAAGACAAAATCATCTTGTACTATAAAACCAAATTACTGAATATCACCATCATACATATTAAAAAAGCAGTTTCTTACCTCCCAGGCGAACAGGCTCCTCCACCTTCACCCACTGAGAGCTTGGCAGGGCCACCAGAGCGCCCTTTTCTCTCCGCATCAGGCGCATGGTCATTACATCACCAACTACATATTGCTTTGTCTCCATAGCAACCACACTGCAAAAACAGCAGTTATCAGAAAACACCCAGAAAAAACACAAACTCACAGCATTAAATGTTTAAGCGTTTTGAAGCTTTATGAAGATTTTTTTCCCCTTTTGAAGCTCCTCATTTACCTCTTCAGGTCAGCTGTTTGCACAGCCTCGTAGCAGATGGGACACTTGGACCAGCTCTTGTCACTAAGAGACAGGTAGTGCAGCATGCACGGCCAGCAGAAGATGTGTCCGCACCGAGTGATGCGAGCTGCCACAGGTGGGTACAGGCAGATCGGGCAAGATGGCACCTCATGGCTATAGATACGCTGTGGATACACAGAAACCATTTGTCATTAATAGTCCTTACATTAAAAGAACAATAAGTGGGGGAAGGGGGATACATTTTTAGTGGCAGAAATGTGTTAGGTATAAACAAAAGGTTGTCAGATGTTGAGAATGATTTGATACTCACCACTTGCTGCACACAGTCCCAGTTGACCAGCGTGTCTGGATCAGTGAAGTGAGCCTTGTAGTCCTGGTCATCAATCACCACAAACTGGCAGCTGAAACACAAAGGTACAACCATTTTCAAACATTCGGCCTTTCTAACATAAATCCGACTGCCTCGGGGCCTGCTTACTTGGCCTGCAGATAAAGCTCCTTGTTGAAAGGCTTACTCTTGTGGCCCCACTTGTTTCGGCGCCCCCAGTACGAGTGGCCACCGCCTCCGATGCCATCATTACCTCCACGGGGTTCAAAAGTGAAGTTCAGCAGATGGTTCAAGCTTATTTTCTTGGGTCCAGCGAATTGAGCCGGGCTAAACTCGGCCCGGCGTGTCTCTGCTACCTGGAGGGCAAAGAGCGACCACAAATGATCATTATTTTAACGAGAACCTGTTAATGGATCACAACTGAAGGCAGCTTCCTTTTTATTTATTTTTTTATTTATATAATTTTTTTAACAATACCGTTGTTTTAAAATGAACAAAATTATATTTAGAATACCAACCTCCTCACGTCGTCCTCCACCTGTAACTCCATACTGTCGCCCTCCACCTCTCTGAGGGGGTCTCTTGTCAAAATTCTTGCTTTTCTGTGAATTGGTGCGGCGAGGACCAGGGACACTTTCAGTTTTGGGGAAGGAGGGCTCACGCTTGCGACTGCATCGCTTAGAGCCCCCATTATTTTTACCTTCTGTAATAGAAATGAGAAAATAATTTAGGTGTGACAACACAAAAGGTCTTCTCCCTGGGCTGCCACCTTACAGTGGTGGAGGGGTATGAGTGTCCCAATGATCCTAGGAGCTATGCTGTCAGGGGCTTCATGCCCCTAGTAGGGTCACCCAAGGCAGACAGGTCCTAGGTGAGGGACCAGACAAAGTGCAGCCCAAAGACCCCTTATGACGAGTACAATAAATGGACTAAATGTTCCCTCGCCCGGACGTGGGTCACCGGGGCCCCACTCTGGAGCCAGGCCCGGAGGTGGGGCACGCTGGCGAGCGCCTGGTGGCCGGGCTTTTACCCATGGAGCCCGGTGGGTCCCCCTTCCAATGGGCTCACCACCTGTGGGAGGGGCCAAAGGGGTCGGGTGCAATGTGGGATGGGTGGTAGCCGAGGGCGGGGACCCTGGCGGTCTGATCCTCGGCTACAGAAGCTGGCTATTGGGATGTGGAATATCACCTCTCTGGTGGGGAAGGAGCCTGAGCTAGTGTGTGAGGTTGAGAGGTTCCGGCTAGAAATAGTCGGACTCACCTCAACGCATGGCTCTCTGGAACCAGTTTCCTTGAGAGGGGTTGGACACTCTTCCACTCTGGAGTTGCCCCTGGTGAGAGGTGCCGAGCAGGAGTGGGCATACTTGTTGCCCCCCATCTTGGTGCCTGTACGTTGGGGTTCACCCCGGTGAACGAGAGGGTAGCCTCCCTTCGCCTATGTGTGGGGGGATGGGCTCTGACTGTTGTTTGTGCCTATGCGCCGAACGGCAGCTCAGATTACCCACCCTTTTTGGAGTCCTTGGAGGGGGTATTGGAGAGTGAGCCTCCTGGGGACTCCCTTGTTCTAATGGGGGACTTCAACGCTCACATGGGCAATGACAGTGAGACCTGGAGGGGTGTGGTTGGGAGGAACGGCCCCCCTGATCTGAACCCAAGTGGTGTTCTCTTATTGGACTTCTGTGCTCATCATGGATTGTCCATAACGAACACCATGTTCAAGCATAAGGGTGTCCATATGTGCTCTTGGCACCAGGACCTAGGTGCAGTTCGATGATCGACTTTGTTGTTGTCTCATCTGATCTGCGGCCGCATGTCTTGGACACTCGGGTGAAGAGAGGGGCGGAGCTGTCAACTGACCACTACCTGGTGGTGAGTTGGCTCCGATGGTGGGGGAGGATGCCGGTCAGACCTGGCAGACCCAAACGTATTGTGAGGGTCTGCTGGGAACGTCTGGCAGAGTTTCCCGTAAGACGGGAGAGCTTTGAACACGTTCCGAGTGAGACGGGGGACATTGACAGATTGGGCCATGTTCCGCGCCTCTATTGTCGAGGCAGTTTATCGGAGCTATGGCCGCAAGGTTGTTGGTACCTGTTGTGGCGGCAACCCTCGAACACACCGGCGGTGAGGGATGCTGTCAGGCTGAAGATGGAGTCCTATTTGGACTTTTTGGCCCGTGGGACCCCGGAAGCAGCTGATAGGTAGGAGCAGTCCAAACGGCACGCAGCTCGGGTGGTTGCTGAGGAAAAAACTCGGGCGTGGGAGGAGTTCGGAGAGGCCATGGAGAATGACTTCCGTACGGCTTTGAGGCGATTCTGGTCCACCATCCGGCGTCTCAGGGGGGGAAAGCGGTACGCGACCAACACCATTTATGGTGGGGATGGCGTGCTGTTGACCTCAACTCGGGATGTTGTGAGTCGGTGGGCGGAATACTTCGAAGACCTCCTCAATCCTACTGGCACGTCTTCCACTGAGGAAGCGGAGCCTGGGGACTTTGGGTCGGGCTCTCCAATCTCTGGTGCTGAGGTCACCGAGGTGGTTAAAAAGCTCCGCGGTGGCAGGGCTCCAGGGGTGGATGAGATTCGCCCGGAGTTCCTTAGGGCTCTGGATGTTGTGGGGTTGTGTTGGCTTACGCGACTCTGCAATATCGCATGGACATCGGGGGCAGTTCCCTTGGATTGGCAGACTGGGGTGGTGGTTCCCCTATTCAAAAAGGGGGACCGTAGGTGTGTTCCAACTATAGGGGAGTCACACTCTTAAGCCTCCCTGGTAAGGTCTATTCAGGGGTTCTGGAGAAGAGGGTCCGTCAGATAGTCAAACCTCTGACCTAGGAGGAGCAGTGTGGTTTTCGTCCTGGTCGTGGAACACTGGACCAGTTCTACACCCTCGTGAGATGCGTGAGAGTTTGCCCAACCAGTTTACATGTGCTTTGTGGACATGGAGAAGGTATTCGACCGCGTCCCTCGGGGGGTACTCCGGGAGTATCAAAAGGGCCTGATAAGGCCCTTTGATACGGGCTGTTAGGTCCCTGTACGACAGGTGTCGGAGCTTGGTCCGCATTGCCGGCAGTAAGTCAGGCTTGTTTCCAGTGAGAGTTGGACTCCTCCAAGGTTGCCCTTTGTCACAGATTCTGTTCATAACTTTTATTATTTATTTATTATTCGGGTCAGGGAGGAGGTCCTGCCCCAAGTGAAGGAGTTTAAGTATCTCAGGGTCTTGTTCACGAATGAGGAAAAACTGGAGTACGAGATCGATAGGCGGATAGGTGCAGCGTCCGCAGTGAAGCGGGTTCGGCCGCTAGGGGTGCAGTACCACTTTTGTCCGCTAGGGTACACCGACCGTTCCCCCACTCATGTGTCCGACGGCAGCCTCCTCTGGTGGGACTGACTCTGTTGCAGCCCGGCTTCCTGCTCTGGAGCTCTGACACTTCCAGAGAGTCCACCGACCGTTTCCAGCTCATGTTTCCGACGGCAGCCTCCTCTGGTCGGACACACTCTGTCGCTGCCCGGCCTCCTGCTCTGGAGGTATGAACTACTGTTGGCTCATTGTTTGTTTGCAAAAACGGTTACCGTATTCGTCGGCGTATAAGTCGCACCGGAGTATAAGTCGCACCAACCTAATTATGTCCAATTAAATGGAAAAATCAACGTATAAGTCGCACCGGCCTATAACCCCAAAATTACACTACATACGGTCCGCTCCGCTCCGCAGGTCGCAGCTGAGCGTCTCAAACTCCAATTTCCACTACCTCCGCTCAGCTCAGGTCCGCCTGCATGCGCCGCTCCTAGACGCATGCGCGGGATTTGCGGGATCGCGCGATAAATCAAGTGATAAATAAGTAAGTCAGAACAAAACAATTCATTCGGTGGAAGAAGGAGAACAACAGTAGAGACTGCTGCCTTGATCTTCTCTCGTAAATGAGCGACAGGACATGGTTTGAGCAACAGGAAGTGATGTATTACATTTCAGAATAAAATACTTTATTTATTTATTTATTTATTGTATTGCGTTTGTAGGCGTAGTCATAAATGATAGTTTGAAAGCATTTTTGTACAAATAAATCCGTATAGAGCTAGGATTAAGTCCGCCCGTGGTGATTTTATTTTGTAAATACGGAAGTTGTGCTCGTTCCTTTTCCTGTTGGTGCGACGTAATCTTCAAAAGTTGACTACGGCACAGCTCCGGCGTCCGGCAGAAATAGAAAAATTTCTAATTTTGACGGACTGCCGTCCGCTCTCCGCAGCTCGCCGCCGCCGTGCGGAGCCAGTGTAAATTCTGTCATTGATTATAATGGGTGCGTATTTGCTGCGGAGGTCGGACCGGAGCGGGGCGGAGCCGCAACGCGTGTGGTGTAATTTTGGCGTAAGTCGCACCGGCCTATAGGTCGCACCTCACGTGAACTGGTGTTTTGCCCAAAATGGACTGGCTGCCAAATTGTTTGGAAGGACTTTTGACAAGATTATCACATAAAAACTACAGTATTTTGTTTGATGTGTCTTAGTTGAACTTTTCATTAATAAATGAACATTATTTTGGACTGGCTGCCAAATTGTTTGGAAGGACTTTTGACAAGATTATCACATAAAAACTACAGTATTTTGTTTGATGTGTCTTAGTTGAACTTTTCATTAATAAATGAACATTATTTTGGACTGGCTGCCAAATTGTTTGGAAGGACTTTTGACAAGATTATCACATAAAAACTACAGTATTTTGTTTGATGTGTCTTAGTTGAACTTTTCATTAATAAATGAACATTATTTTGGACTGGCTGCCAAATTGTTTGGAAGGACTTTTGACAAGATTATCACATAAAAACTACAGTATTTTGTTTGATGTGTCTTAGTTGAACTTTTCATTAATAAATGAACAATATTTATACTTATATGCTTATACTTCCGGCTCTCGACAAGGCAAGTCGCATATCTTTTTGCTCCTTCCTTCCCTAAGTTTTTCCTCCTCCCTGCTTGCTTTTTGTCTCGTCTGACACTTCAGCGCTCACTCGAACCAATTTGCGATGGAATTAGTAAATTGGGCTGTTTCTTCAATAGATAAGATTTTTTCCACGAAGCGGACCGTGCCAGGAGAAGCTGTCTGCCCCTCTGACACACACGCGGCTGGATACATGATGGATTCGTGGGGACAGTGGCAGCCTATGTGTCTAACCGTCTTGACTGTCGAAGACGTGGAAGATTTGTGGATTATTGGACTATTAGTAGCAGCTGCTCTGTTTTTTGGCATCGGCGGAGCTGTCTGCTACCTGAAGCTGAGGAGAGCTTCGGCGGCTATCAGCGCGCTGGCGAAACTCCCTGATCAGCATGATTCTCTGATCCGGGCCGTGAGCAACTCATCCCAGCTGTTGTATGAGCTCAATCGCACGTTGGGTGCGTCGGTGGACTACCGCGGACCTGCGGGGCGCTTTGGAACTCGTTTACAGCCGCCCGGGCCCCAACAGGGCATGGATGGGGGTTCATAGACCGGAACCTCATATGATTTGGAATTTTGGCCCTGAAACAGCGTCTGGACTTGGAAGGCTGCAGTGAGAAAGTACACTGTGGTCTGGATTGGAATAAACAAAAAGACTATCTAATCTGGTTTCTGCACACGTCCTTGAAAAGAGGCCTGTTTGGAAATTATTCTCCTGGAGCGGAGAGCTGAAGTGCCCTGCTGACCTTCCCCCCATCCCTCCCCCAGAGATCTCTGTGCGTGCCTCGGATAACGCCCAGCTGAATAACTGCTGAACTGTGTTCTCTGAAGTTACTCACAGACTCCATATCTCCTTGCATGTCGTCAAAACTGCAACAATGTCTCGTGTGATTGTGCTTATGCTGATAGAGTTTTTGGGACTTTATCATGGAGTGTCCTCAGGCAACCTTTGATAAATTCTTTTTTTGAATATCACAAATGATACCTACTGTGTTTTTCCTTTTTCCATATCTGTTTTGCTCTTCATCCAGGATGGATGAGAGATGGCCGCGCTGACGAACATGCATGTGTTTTGAATTGCAGCAGCTTAACATTCTCATTCTCATTCTCTGACCTCTGGATGACTGTGTTTACATTATCACGTTGTATTGGTTTACTGGTGCAATGTTAATAAAAAATCTCTTATCTCTCTCTCTTATCTCTTAAATATTTTGGACTGGCTGCCAAATTGTTTGGAAGGACTTTTGACAAGATTATCACATTAAAAACTTCAGTATTTTGTTTGATGTGTCTTAGTTGAACTTTTCATTAATAAATGAACATAATTTTTGTATATTTTGTGTCTTTCATCATTTATCTTTAAAGATAAACACATAAAAATATATTTTTATTAGCTGACATTACAGTAAAAAACGTGTCTCAGTTTAAAATGATGACAGAAACAGATACTGTATTTATTTTATGGTTTTTATTTATTTATTCAAAACCATTGAAGTCTTCATCTTCTGTGTCACTGCACCATTTTTGGACCAGGCAGATGTCAACAGTGTAGGTACTGTAAAGGGTTTCTTAGCGCCCATAGCGGCCGAAACTGGTACTGCACCATTTTTGGACCAGGCAGATGTCAACAGTGTAGGTACTATAAAGGGTTTCTTAGCGCCCATAGCGGCCGAAACTGGTACTGCACCATTTTTGGAGTTTTTGACCAAAGTCAAATTATGACCAAAATATTGGAAAAATCGACGTATAAGTCGCACCGGCCTATAAGTCGCAGGGCTTAGAAATGTAGGCAAAAAGGTGCGACTTATATGCCGGAGAATACGGTACTATTTATCTAAATAACTCATGAACTACAGGACAGATTTTCTTTAAACTTACAGAAAGTAATTACTTGGTGGTCATTTACAAACTGTTAGCTGTTGGAATTGTTTGAGATAAAATTCGATGTTTTAAGAGCGTAAATGTGTTGCGGCTAGCCTCGTTTTTCCGGGTACTTTTTAGCAAATAGCTCAAACCACATGGCAGATTTTCTTTAAACTTACAGGAAGTAATTACTTGGTGGTCATTTACAAACTGTTAGCTGTTGGAATTGTTTGAGATAAAAATCTATGTTTTAAGAGCGTAAATGTGTCGCAGCTAGCTTCGTTGTTTTTCCGGGTACTTTTCAGCAAATAGCTCATAAACCACACAGCAGATTTTCTTTAAAGGGGACCTCAGATGTATTTTTTAAAAATTTATGGTATTTCTGTGGGAAATCCAGACCCTATTCCTTCAATTTAATGCACAAAATAATTATTAGATAATCAATTATACCCTTTTTAATTCTGCCATTTTTAACTTTCGTTTTGAACGACCGGTTTCTGATAGAAGTTCTGAAGTCCACGCCCTTCAACGATCTGTTTACGCCCTCTGTAACAGCCAGTATCTGTAATGTGTTGTTGTTTTAAAATTAGCTCTTTTTTTATTACTCATTTGACTTACTGTTAGTGCTAGCTTAAGATAACTTACCGAAACCCGTCTGAGCGCGCCGCAATTTGCTGCTCCTTTTAGCATGAGACCTGCCGAATCCGAAGCTAATGTTAGCTTGTTCCTCTTCCGGTGTTCGCCAGCTCCGCTCGTTGCACGCGGAGATTTTGGGAGTTATCGCTGTTCCAGTCAAGACAACACAAAGTTCACCAAGTGTCTCCCGTAAATTAATCCGTAAGGAGAAGGTCCTCGCTGCTGCGAGGCTGCAACGAGGCTGTACAATTGAAGCTCCGCTCCATCCGCCAGAAGCAGTGTCCCGTTGCCGCCGGTCCCTATGCCGGGAGTCCGCTCGTTTAATTTTTGCCGGCTGCGCGTTGGGAGCGATCGCAAATACACTAAAAATTGAACTAAAACATAAAAATAACAATTATACTTTATTTATAAAGCCATTTAAAAAAAACACAGCTGCAACAAAGTGCTGTACACATGAAATTAAGAACATATAAACAAAAGATGAGATGAAATCATGAAAAACAACAGTCATGTGTTTAATACAGAAGTGGGTTGAGCCTAACCAGGGGTTGCTAGGTGAGGGGCTGGACTCAGGTTTGAGGTGATTGGCTACGGCTTGTGACGTCAATAACTGCAGGAAGTGTGAATCCAGGTGTATTTATCAAAAATAAATAAATCTACTTAGAGTAAATAAACCACTGGGTGCATTTTTTTGGCACAAGGACTGTTTTTTTATGAAGTAAATACCCAAAGTTGAGTAAAAAAAACATTAAAAAGTGAATTTTGCATCTGTGGTCCCCTTTAAACTTACAGAAAGTAATTACTTGGTGGTCATTTACAAACTGTTAGCTGTTGGAGTTGTTAGAGCTAAAATTCAATTTACAGTTTTTACAATTTATTTTCGTAGCGCGCGCAACCGCTTGGAAGACGTCAAAGCTAAATCCAGCAGATTCAACCATTACGTGAATTTATTAAGGAACGGTTAAGCTAAGACACATCTTTGCTATAATTTTCAGCAGACAAATAATTGTTTTTACCGTTGTAGTGATACACCTAGCCTCTGATATTTCTGTCTTGACCTTCAAGTACACCTCTCTACACCTCTCTGAATCACTCAGTGTTACACTTGCTTGAACCTCAAGGAGACAGATGGACACTTATATATTTTAACAATTATTATGAATTAATGGACACTAATTAATCAGATTGAACTTTCTCTTTAATGTGTGTTAATTCAGAATTGATCAAACAGTATTTTTGTCATTTCAATGATGATTTTACTAAACTGGTATATTTTAAATATGACAAAGTTAAGAGAACATCTCAGAATGATCATGTTTTGAACTGTCTGCTCTATGCAGAATGTGTCTAAAGTTGAATGAACAATTCTTCGTATTTGTTTGAACTGTTTTTGTTTCAAAGGAGAAGTTCTAGACATAACTTAATCTTCGGTCTCCCGTCCGTTCTAAAAACAATTCATCTGTGCCTAAACAGAGAGTGCTCTGTTTTCACACCTGCCTTTTGTTTTGTCTCCGTGCTGGGACTCAGTTCTCAGCACTCACTGGGTTTTAGAGTTCTGAGGGAGAAGGGAAGACGCACGGACGTTTTTCTCCAAGCTGATGTACGTTCCGGCCAGGCACCAAAGGCCCACGTCTTCAGCAAAGGTTCAAACAGCACGTCAGCTGTGAACCCCTTCGAGTGTCACGCGGTGACACTCTTTCTGAAGTTATCTTGAACAAAACCAGAACCAGGCAT